>JAJKFI010000029.1:10455688-10492041 GCA_029204185.1 Lerista edwardsae
TCTATCTATCTATCTATCTATCTATCTATCTATCTATCTATCTATCTCCTGCCTTTCTCCCCAAAGAACACCGAGGCAGCTCATAACTTATTTACTTACTTACTTAGGGCCCAATCCTATCCAACATTCTAGCACCAATGCAGCTGCAATGCAGCATCTAGCTAAGTCAAGAAATGTTCCCTTACCTTGAGAAGGCTTCCGTGACTCTCCCCATAACTGAGCTCCTCACACTCAGTTGGAACAGCTGCATTGGTGCTGGAAAGTTGGATAGGATTGGGCACTTACTTATTTACTTTCTGTTTACTTATTTTGTAGTTTTTGTTGTACTAGTAAGCTGTCTTACTGTAAGTAACCCCTGAGCCCCCTGTAACCCTGTTGTACTGTAAGTGATCCCTCCACCCCGGAAATAATTGAAGTGATATCATCACATTACCACAATCACTTTCACTTTCATCAGCGCTTGCAGCCTCCAATACGTGGACAAATCTCGCACTGCTGCAATCTTACAGCAGCATGAGATTCCTCTATGTATTGGAGGGACAGGCACCGCTTCTAATGCCGCAGCCTTGCAGGGGTGTGAGTTTCCTCCAGGTATTGGAGGCTCTGAGCACTGCTTCTAACGTCATGAAGCTGCACCTGTCCCTCCAATACACAGAGGAATCTTGCTCCCCTGCAGGCTTATAGGGACGCAAAATTCCTCCTTGTGTCAGAGGAACCAGGTGACGTTACAAGCGGTGCTTGCCATCTCCGCGTATCAAAGGGTGCAGGCACCACTTTTTTTATCCATTAGGCTGACTAGGCTGAAGTCTAGGGGTCCTGGAGGGATTAGGGCCCATCAATTGGCACTATTATTTGTGCCCTAACCAGTGGTGTCATCTAAATGATTTAAGAACAGGTACTTACTTTTGATTGGCACGTGTCGGGACCCGCCCACCGGAAGTGACGTCATAAGCCAGAAGTGATGTCATGGCAGGAAGTGACATGAAAAAAGCCCTTTTTGAGGCCTCAGATGATTTTAAACTGACCCAACAGTTGCAACAGTATTCCACAGCACCCCCAGAACATGTTAAGGAGGCCTGGCATCATGTTAAAACCCCAGAGCAACTCATTTTTCAGTGGCAAGGAAAGGAAAGGCTCCTCTCGCTGCCTGCCTGCCTGCCTGGCTCTGAGAACATGCAGGCAACTCAAACATGCAGGAAATTCAAACGTTGCAGAGGGTGGAGTCGACGAGTGGGCGGGCGAATGGGTGGGGCCAGCTGTAATCCTAGAAACCGGTACTCGCGTACCCCCGCGTACCCACTGCATGACATAACTGGCCCTAACCTACCCCAATGTTGGAGCACATAACCTGCCCCAGTGTTGGAGCACAAGGTTTGAGCCATGCCCTGTCACTCATGGCAGATGGCCGCAAGCAGTCTGCCTCTGTTGCAGGGAGCCAAGCCGTGGCAATACTGAGCAATACCGGCCTGGCCCACAGGACTCAGGGTTGGTCAGCAAGCCAGGGCCGAGCAGTGCCTGTATGGCCAGATGCCTGGCCCCATTTCCAGGAATGGGTGGCGCGGATGTCGCAGGGCAGCGCCTGTGCACTCGGCTGCCTGCTAACTCTGTTCCTGGAGGCAGGTGATACAACACTGACACAACCTTTCTTCCTCCCTGGCCAGCCAGGGCTCCCTGCAGTGCCAGCTGGACCTGCGGCATGAGCTGCCCACTGGCTTATGAGTTGGAGGGAGACAGGGGAAGAGCAGAGAGGAACCTGTGGGATAGTAACAAGGGCTAGGAGCATGACTTCCTTTTCCCGAAGAGCTTCGGAGGGAGTCCAAAAAATCTGAAAGACGAGGGGCCAGCCATGGGTTAATACAGGCCTGCGCCTGCTCCCTCTGATATGCGGAGAAGAGGGCGGCAGTGTCAAGTGGGAAGGGCGCATGCTGATTTGAAGGAAAAGATGGGATAAAATAATTTTTTAAAAAAGATAATGGCCATCAGGACTAGTAGCCATTGATAGTCTTCCATGAATTTATTGAATTCCCACAAGCCATGGAAGTCTATGGCCATCAGCACAGCGAAGTCCACTGGGTAATTGAATGCCACACTTCCTTCATCTGATGAAGGCACTTGTTAGCTGTGAAACTCAGGTCACAAATAAACCTGTTAGTCTGCACAGCAACACTGTGAATCTGTCTTCTAATAATTTATTCATTTGCAACTGCATCCTACTTTATAGTGTCTGAGTATTGTTTATGGGTACATTAAAGTGTGAAAGTATTGCCATTACACCAGGAAACAAAATAAATTGCTGACTCCTTTGAACTGCAATGAATTGATAGTACTAATGAATTAATCCACGTTTGAATGAGAGTGAGCAGGAGTTCCAAGGGTTGATTTGGGCATTTCTGGAACACAAATTGTACAGCAAAGATGGGGCTAGTGAGGAGAGCAGATACCACTTTGCATATAGACATCCCCATGTTCAGTTTCTACCTCTGCCAGGTAGGACTGGAAAAGAACACTGTTGGAAAGGCTGGAGAAGACTCTGTCATTCAGTGTACACAAGTAATTTTCAACCAAAGTACCATGGCACATTGGTGTGCCACGAATGGTCAGCAGCTGTGCCACAGGAGTTTGGGGAGAGTCGTTTATTAATAGGACCATTGGGGGATGCATGTTCCCCACTGGCAGCAGGATGTGCCTTGTCACTTCTCAAAACACTGATGGAGTGCCTTGACACTTCTAGTGCTGGCCAGTTATCACCCCCACTTCCCAGCCTCGACCTGCCACTCCATCTGTCTCCTGTTCCTCTCCTAGCCCCGTTCTGCCTACCCCTGGCCTCTCTCCCACCCCTGACACTGTTTTACCAGCACTGGTGGGCATCCTCCAGTCACCAGGTCAAGATCCAGGACCCCCTGGGCCTGCAGTAATTCAGGGTGCAATCCTAACCTGGAGTTAGGATGGCAAAGTTTGGCTGGCACAAGGGCCACCGTAAAGCCTCTTCATACCACTCTCTGAGTCAGGGAGGATGGCTCAGTCTGTGTACTGGCCTCTCTGACTCTGAAAGTGGTCCAAACATACTTTATGGTGGCTCTTGTACTGGCCAAACTTTGCTGGCCTAACTGTGCCAGCCTAACTCCAGGTTAGGATTGCACTCTCAAGCATGCACACATAGGTCAGGGAGGAACTTCCACCAGTTGCCACCCTTTCTCTATTCATGTTCAGTTAACTGCTACAGACCATCAAAAAAGTCTACATTGGCTGTCGGAGAACATTTTAGAGAATTCTGGAGCTGTTTGGCCTTTCACAGAACAAGCGTACCTTCCTTCTCTCATGATTTGTCAACTGGTAGCTGGCTTGTGAGCAGACTTCCGCAGGACACAATCCTAACCTGGAGTTAGGCCGGCATAGTTAGGCCAGCAAAGTTTGGCCAGCACAAGGGACACCATAAAGTATGTTTGGACCACTCTTGGAGTCAGATTGGCTAGCACACAGACGTGCGCCATCCTTCCCGACTCCAAAAGTGTTCCAAACGCGCTTTACAGTGTCCCTTCTGTCAGCCAAACTTTGCTGGCCTAACTGTGCCAGCCTAACTCCAGGTTAGGATTGCGCTCTAAGAGTCATTCTAGAACTTCACTTTTCTCCAGATAGAACCTTCACACAGTATTGTTTATGTAATGGCAGTGTTATTCAAACTGTGAGTCGGGACCCACTTGGTGGGTCGCAACCTGATGTCAGGTGGGTTGTGGAAAGCTGGAAGCAGCCATCTTGGAAACTGCAGACCTTACTCTTGTTCTATTTCTTTGGTGTGTGTTAACAGTTTGGATTTTCAAGGAAGTGTTTTTTAAAATTTTATTTTTAGTTAACCATTTTTGCATAAATTTTTGTCCTAATTTTGCTTTCTGTCAGGAATGTTTCATTGTTGTACAATTGCTGCAGTTCAAGAATGCCAGTTTGCATTACAGGAGTGTCATTTTTATTATGTTACAATGACAGCACTTCCTGCTTGATGATGTCACTTCCTGCCACAGCACTTCCTGGTTAATCATTTCTGTTGGGTCCCGATACGAGTGACATTCTAAAAAGTGGGTCCGGGCTAAAAAATTTGAATACCACTGTGTTATGGGATTTGCTGCAGACCAGTTTCATCTCAGCAGCCTGAGATGCACCCCAGGAATAAAACCAGCCGGACAAGTTCTTCATTATGGCTAGTTCTTTTCAGAGCGTTTATGGTTGCCATTGTTTCAATAGCTCAAAAACACATTCAGATAACAAAGTTGCTAATATGACAATGTCATGTCAAATTTATATAGAGGAACAAATGCTTTAAATTGAAAGGAAATAATAAAGGGAACCTTTTAGTAACCCAAATCAGCAATGTACACTAATGGAGTGACATTCCCCTCCTGAGCTTTTATGTGCATTGTTGGTTGTCTGCAAATGTAGAGTTGATAAGATTAAAAAAAGCAAAGGACAAGTGGAAAATGAGCCTGTGGGAGAGGAATCCATTAAAACTTGACAGTGTTTCTCAGGATTTGAATCAGTATTTTTGCACAGTTCAGGGGATTTTCAGGGGATGTTCAGTGAAACTGGTGAGTATTTCTTCCTTTTTAGCAGTAATCTCTATGCCTGCATTGCAAATCAATATTGAAACAATGTTTTATAAGTGGTTGCCATTTTGATGAAGCTGGGCAAAGGCTGTTGTACAGAAGGCAAACATGCTGAATAACATTTCAGTTAAATTTGGTGAGAATTGCCACATAGTTCTTTAGGATTATGGTTTATGATAATATATATTCTCTCTCTCCGTCCCCCTTTTAACAAAATCTTCATTTGAAGCAGTTTAAATAGTTAAAACTGGACAATGAAAACATACTAAAATATCTTAACTCAAAGGGTTTCTTAAAAGGTTATGTTCTGCTAATTTCTGCCTCAATCACTGATGGCGCACCTGCACACACACACACACACACACACACACACACACATGCAAACACACATAGGCTGTACCAATGTTTTGGTTTGCTTTACACATTTGTAGAAGTAAGGTGTTTATGAAAGCTCATGCCACAATATATCAGTTACTCATCTAGTTTTAGAGCTGCTTCATTATCTACTTGTACTTGGAGAAGGTATTGGATACATTTGGCTCTCAAGAAGCCACAAAAGGTAACATTCGAAATCACACTTAACAGAATCTTTTGTCACATGATTTTTCTATTACCAATGAGATACAACTACAAGATGATGACAGAAACTTCTACTCTTTTGGCAGTTGTTGAAAATAATGACTTGTATTCCCTGAAAGTTAGTCATAACTAAGCTTTGTTGAAATCAATGAGACTAGCTAGTCATGATTAAGGGCGCAATCCTAACCTACTTTCCAGCACTGATATAGCTGTGCCAATGGGTCATGTTCTGCATTCTGCCATGGGTTAGTAGTCACAGCGGCCTCCTCAAGGAAAGGAGTACGACAAGGCTATATACTGTCACCCTGCTTATTTAACTTATATGCAGAGTACATCATGAGGAAGGCAGGGCTGGATGACTCACAAGCTGGAAACAAGATTGCTGGGAGAAATATCAACAACCTCAGATATGCAGATGATACCAATCTAATGACAGAAAATGAGGAACACTTAAAGAACCTTCTGATGAGGGTGAAAGAGGAAAGAAGAAATTGGCTTGAAGCTCAACATTAAAAAAACTAAGATCATGGCAACCACTCCCATCACTTCATGGCGAATAGATGGGGAAGAAATGGAAGCAGTGTCAGAGTTTATTTTCCTGGGCTCCAAGAATACTGCAGATGGTGACTGCAGCCATGAAGTTAAAAGATGTTTGCTTCTTGGGAGGAAAGCTATGGCGAACCTAGACAACTTAATAAAACACCGAGACATCACCCTGCCAACAAAGGTTTGCATAGTCAAAGCCAGGGTTTTCCCAGTAGTCATGTATGGCTGTGAGAGCTGGACCATAAGGAAGGCAGAGCGCCGAAGAATAGATGAACATAAGAACATAAGAGCCTTGCTGGATCAGGCCAAAGGCCCATCTAGTCAAGCTTCCTGTATCTCACAGTGGCCCACCAGGTGCCCCAGGGAGGCATGAGACAACAAGATGCTTGCATCCTGTTGCCACACCCTTGCACCCGGTACTCTGAAGTAGCCCACCACCAATGTAAGGAGGTTGCACAATCCATCATGGCCTATAGCCCAAGATGGACCTTTCCTCCAGAAATCCGTCCAATCCCCTCTTAAAGGCATCAAGACCAGATGCCATCACCACCTCCTGTGGCAAAGAGTTCCACAGATTAACTACCCGCTGGGTAAAAAAGTACTTCCTTTTATCTGTTTTAACTCTTCCAACCCTCAGTTTTAGCGGATGCCCCCTGGTTCTGGTGTTTTGAAGGAGGAAAAAGAACATCCCTCTATCAACTCTATCCCTTCCATGCATAATTTTGTATGTCTCAATCATGTCCCCCCTCAGGCGCCTTTTTTCTAGGCTGAAGAGCCCCAAATGCTGCAGTCTTTCTTCATAAGGGAGGTGCCCCAGCCCCATCATCATTTTCGTCGCTCTCTTCTGCACTTTTTCCAGCTCCACTCTGTCCTTTTTGAGGTACGGCGACCAGAACTGTACACAATATTCCAGGTGTGGCATTACCATCGATTTGTACAATAGCATGATAATATTGGCTGTTTTATTCTCAATCCCTTTTTAATTACCCCAAGCATGGAATTGGCCTTCTTAATTGCTGCCGCACACTGGGTTGATACCTTAATTGAATTGTCCACCAGCACCCCAAGATCTCTCTCTTAAGTTGTCACAGACAGCTCAGAACTCATAAGCCTATAGTTGAAGTTTTGGTTTTTGGCCCCAATGTGCATCACTTTACACTTGTCTACATTGAAACGTATCTGCCATTTGGCTGCCCATTCCCCCAACTTGGAGAGATCCTTCTGGAGCTCTTCACAATCCCTTCTGGTCTTCACTATCTGAAAAAGTTTTGTGTCATCGCTGCTTATCCCTGTCTCCAGGTCATTTATGAACAAGTTGAAAAGCACCAGCCCCAAGTCAGATCCCTGGGGCACTCTGCTTTTCACCTCTCTCCATTGTGAAAATTACCCATTGCCCACCACTCTGTTTCCTGGCCTTCAACCAATTCTGAATCCACAAGAGGACCTGCCCTCTTATTCCCTGACTGTGAAGTTTCTTCAGCGGCCTTTGGTGGGGGACTGTGCTTTTGAATTATGGTGTTGGAGAAGACTCTTGATAGTCCCCTGACCTCAAGGAGATCAAATTGGTCAATCCTACAGGAAGTCAAGCCTGATTGCTCCCTGGAAGGACAAATCCTAAAGCTGAAGCTCAAATACTTTGGCCACCTCCTGAGAAGAGAGGATTCTTTAGAAAAGACCCTCATGCTGGGAAAGACTGAAGGCAAAAGGAGAAGGGGGCGGCAGAGGATGAGAAGATTAGATAGTGTCACCGAAGCAATGAACATGAAATTGGGCGAACTCCGGAAACTAGTGGAGGACAGGGAGGCCTGGCATACTGTGCTCCATGGGGTCGCAAAGAGTCAGACACAACTTAGTGAGTGAACAACAACCTCCTCAAGGTAAGGGAATGTTTGTTCCCTTATCTCAGAGCTGCATTGCCCTTTCCAAAGTGCGGAAAAGTTAGGATTGTGCCCAAACTGAAGTCCCAATCATTTCAACGGGATGTAGGACTTTCTTAGAATGTAACCCATTTCAATTTTCCTTCATTTTTTTTTTCAAATAGTTACCTCACAAACGCACTTGACTACTGCAATCATGGGACTGCATCAATGATGTGATATTATTTCAACAACAATGCACTCAATAAATTATTTGTTGGATATATTTATATCAGTACCCTATTTAATGAAGCAAAGATGAATCACTCAAATACCCAGATATTAATGATAAAGTGAAAAGACTACATTTTTTTTGCAATCTGATTTTTTGAAAACATAATAGATTATTTTGAATTTTGAAAAATAATGATAATGGATTATTAGTAAAAGAAATGATGGCTCAATTCTTGGAAGGATCCTTACAACAGCAACAACAGAAATGAATTGTCTCTGTAGTCCATACAGAATATATTTTTGGTGTCAGGTAAACGGGTTTACTAGCTTAAATTAATGATATTTTGGGAAGTCTTAGAGAAATGTTGACTGTCACACTTGTTTCTGATTGTTTTTTAGTAGAGAGACTGGCTAATGCTAAAATTTGAATTTGGTTCTGGAAATCATTTGTCACAAAAACCAGTTGAAATAAAAATGTCATGGTTATGATTCCTTGAAAACTGCTACACTAAACTTGCAAACTTCTGCTTTTCAGAAAAAAAAGTTAATTCAGGATTCTGTACATTAATGTCAGTGTCCTATAAAACTGCCGGATTTTGTTTTTAAGCCAGCAAAGGCATACACATTATTATTTTTTGTCTGTGTCAGCATAAAGGTTGCCTCAGTTGTTTCATCTCAAAACAGCTGCATGCTTTCATTGACTTCTGTTGCCCTTTCTTTGTGCACTCATCCTAACCTCTTAGGTTGTTTCCTGGCCTCCCTTCACTGACCTCTGACCAGTGATGACCTTTAGCTAGAGAATGTGACATTTTGTTCTCCTCTGGCGGATGTGTGAGTCTCTCATTATTCAAAGGTATGTGAAAATAATGACCTTCTGTGACCTTTCCATTTCCTTTCATTTACTGGTGTCCTCTAGGTGCTTGTTCAGCATATTGCCATGCCCAGATGGTGTGTATGTATGTCTGCCTATCTGTCTGGTGTGGGCATATTAGAATTTTTTTTCTTTAAACATACATATCCTGTATTGATTTCATGGCTTTCTTCTCATCCTTGTTGCCTTTGGAAGGAATGGTCATGTGACATGATTGGAACAGGTGGTATTCGAGGAGTAATTTCAAAGATTCACAAGTGCCTTTAACCTGGCGTGCGTGCCTGTCCAAAAGGGGATTGGACAGATTTCTGGAGGAAAAGATTTCTGGAGAGCTATAGGCCATGATGGGTTGTGCAACCTCCTTACATTAGTAGTAGGCTACTTCAGAATGCCAGGTGCAATGGAGTGGCAACAGGATGTAAGCATCTTGTTGTCTCGTGTGCTCCCTCAGGCACCTGGTGAGATACAGGAAGCTGGAGTCGATGGGCCTTTGGCCTGATCCAGCAGGGCTCTTCTTATATACAGGACTATAATTTACCACATCCAATGACTTGCCCCAAGTTATTATAAGCTTCCCACACAAAAAGCAGAGTTATAGGCACAAGAACGGTTCTAGGTTCCTCAGGCCTGCCAACCAGCCTGCATATACCAAACTGGAGAAGAAAGAAAGTGTACTAAGAAAGAAACTGTACTATTGTCTATTGTGTGGATGTTTGTGTTTTATAAAGAGGAATTTCAAGGGGGGTAGGGGGTGTGGGGGATGTGGGGGGACTGTTGGGAATTTAGTGTGTGTGTTGGTTTGGTCTCCGGGTGTCAGTGAATCTCGTTGTGTAATACAATGACAATGACAATAAATAAATACTAATAATAATAAAAAAGGACCACTGAAATCCCACTTCCAAGGAAAGCATGTACGATGCATTTTCACCTAGGGAAATATTTCTTATAAATTCCAGTTATGCTAATCAGCTGATCTCTCAGGGCCAAGCTAGATGTGACATTGGAGATTTCAGATTAAGTCCAATATCCTATCTATTTTTCTGCTTTTCTTTTTCTGCCAAACCAAGCATTCCTAAGTATGCTAACTCCCATGGCATTTTTGGGGTGGGGTGGGGAAATGCTAAGTTTTGCAGGAGCCTGAGCTCCTGTGTAAAGTGGCCCCTCCCCTTCATCTTTGGAGCCATTTGCGACTTGGAGAGCCAGGTCGGAAGCTTTCCTCTCCAAGCTGCAAATGGATCGGGGGAGCGACTGCTTTATACAGCTCAGGCTCCTGCAAAACATAGCATTTTTGTCCCCTTCTAGGAATGCCACTGACTATCTCCTCATAGCTGTGGTAACAGTTCAGTCAATTGATGTGGGGAACTTGATATACTTTTTCTCAGGGTGTAACTTTCATCTTGATTGGGCCTATGCATGTGTAGCTAGGCCCACCCTGCCTAGGGCAACAGATGTAGGTGACTGTCTTATGGGTGCTACTTAAGTTCTCTCTGTGCCACTATTACAATGAGAACAGTCTTGCCCTCTCTGCAGATGAAATACATCAGCATCAGCAAAAAGTACAGCAGTGTGAGATGGTTGACAGGAAAAGCAGCACAAAATTGCAGAACTAAGAAAGAAAGAACTAAGAGAATTTCTTCACTTGCAGAAGCTAAGCTAATTAAAGAGCAGGTGCTGAGGAATAGTATAATGTGGTTGCTTCTGAAACACGTTAAGTGGCTTTAGGCACTTGGGGTTATTTTTAAAGGCTTACATTCCACCATGGCACTAGCTTTCCAAGTGAGCTGGGTACATGTGAAATTGAAGGTCTAATATTGGCACATAACATGAATAAATCAAAATTCAAGCAGGTGCTATAACTTCCCTTTGCAAATCTGTCAATGCACTTTAAGCTTGACCTATAACATCCTTGTTATGCTAGTTCCAGAACACACTTTTGGCCAAGAATGGTCACCATGACTAATTGCACATAGCCATTAGGGGCACGCATGCATGAATGAATGTTCAGATGAGGGACATTTTCATTCATGACTCAAGCTATGAGGATCCTGGAGGTAACAGAGACCAATCACTCTGAACATATGCCATGTGGCAAATTCCTTAAGGAAGACTCATAAACGTGCCAGCCATTAAAGACCTTCAAACAGGACATCATAATGTTTATGGCATTCAAAATTTCAAGTCTGAAATTTCAGACTTGATGAAAAGAAACTTCATACATTAAATTTCCATCCCAGAACAAATAATTAACTACTGTAAAAAGAAGAGGAAAACAATGCTTCATTAATCCTTCTCCTTGTCCATAGTGTTTATATTAGCACTGTAAGGAACCTATATAGTCTTACTACCTCACTCACAGTCCAAACCTATGCATGCCTACTCAGGAGTCCCATTACATTCAATGGGGCTTACTCCTAGGTAAGCGTGGATAGGCCTCAGGGTGCAATCCTAACCACCTTTCCAGCACTGAGATAAGGGCAATGCAGTTCCAAGGTAAGGAAACGGCTTTGAGGAGGCCTCTGTGACTACTACTCCATGGCAGAATGCAGAACTTGCCCCATTGGCACAGCTGTGTCAGTGCTGGAAAGGTGGTTAGGATTGCACCCTTAGTCTTGGAATCTTTTTGGTCCTTGGAATAGAGGCAACAGGCAAGGGGAAATGTTGCTATGAAGGAGAAGCAGAAGTAACAGTTATTTAACCTTAGATACAGAAAGAATATTATTTAGGGCAAATTTGTTTTTAAATTGAACTGACCTGGTGTGCATTTATCAATGCACACACTCACAACACACACACACACACACACACACACACACATACATCCTGGCCCCTCTCTCTGCATTTCTTGCCCTCCTCAAAAATCTCCCTAATCATATGAGGAGGGGCAGTTTGTCTGAACTGTTACCCTACACATATTGCTAAACCTATGGTCAGTACTTACACTTTTCTTCCTTCTGGTCTGTGCACTGAAAATGGGCTTGGCATTTTCCTCCACTACTAACCCACTGAAATGAATTCAGTCCTTGAGTGTAAGAAACTTGAGGGGAACTTTGGTTCATCAGAGCTCTGAATGTGCACCTATAACTGTCTAACACTGTAATCCTATGCACACTTGCTTGGCAGAAAGCCTTGCTGAATTAAGTGGGAATTACTTCCATGACATGTATGGGATCAGGTTGTAGGAGGGTGAAAGGCCTTTCTGGATGGTAGCCATTACTTGTTTACAACAGTGCAATGAGCCCTAAAATCCTTTCACACTTGACAGCCCTCATATAACTAAGGTTAAGAGTGCCATTTGAAAAAAAACTATCACTCAGTGGCAGAGCACATACTTTTCATGCAGCCGTTCCCAAACTCATTCCCCTTGCTTTCCCAGTTAACAGGCAGCATGGCTGGGAAAGGAACCTCTCTGTGAATGCTTAGAGAATCACTCCCTGTTGTAGAAGACACAGGGCCGGCCCATCCATGAGATTGTTGCCACAGGTGGTGGCATTTCTGCAGTGGTGTCATCCAAATGATTTAGGAACAGGTACTCACTTTTGACTGGCACTTGTCAGGGTCCGCCCACCGGAAGTGACATCATAAGCCGGAAGTGATGTCGTGGCAGGAAGTGAGGTCATAGCCGGAAGTGAGGTCATGATTGTTGCCATGGATGTCATCATGTTTGTAATAACTTCAGCTTGTGGTTAGTGTTGATTTAACTTCTATTGCTTTGCTTTCTAGAGAGGTGTATATACATAGTTTGCTTCAACTGTTCCCTGGTTAAATAGCAGGCTAGACTGTACTAGATTGTGAGCCCTTTTGGGACAGGGAGCCATTTAACTTTCATGTTAAATGCAAGGAGCCGGCAAGGAGCAGGAAGGGGAACGGGCGCCCACGTGGGCGCCCGACCGAGCGCTGGGCTGGCCAGCAAGGAGCAGGAGGGGGAATGGGCGACCAAAAAAAGACTGCGTGGGGGCTGAGGCTGGGGGAAGGCTGCAAGAGGAACCGGGACGCTGGATCTGCACAGCTGGAGGGAGCGGGAGCCCCAGGCAGCCTACCTTCTCACACTTGCTGCCTTATTCCCGGGTCTCCCTCGCTGCTGCCGCTGCTGCCGCCACCTCCAGTCCTCTCACTCCGCTGCTGCCGCCACCAGCACGCTGCCTGCCTGCCTGCCTGCCTCCTCACAGAAAGTGCAGGCAATGGCTGTGGGCGTGCAGTATGCATGCGCAGCTGCTGAGCCAACCAGCTGACGGGGCCAGCTTTGAGTGGGCGGGGCCAGCTCAACTTCTAGGAACCGGTACTTGCGTAGTGGTGCGTAGTGGGTGCATGACATCACTGCATTTCTGCACACCTGCAGATGATGGCATCTGGCTTAGATGCCTTTAAAAGGGGATTGGACAGATTTCTGGAGGAAAAGTCCATTGTGGGCTATAGGCCATGATGGGTTGTGCAACCTCCTTATGTTAGTAGTAGGCTACTTCAGAATGCCAGGTGCAAGGGAGTGGCAACCAGATACAAGCATCTTGTTGTTTTGTGCGCTCCCTGGGGCACCTGTGAGCAGCGGTGTTATGTTACCGGAACACTGGGCGGGACATCCAGGTGATCGACAGCCTGCCTGTTGCATTCCTCAGCGTTACACCGTTTGCGTAACGTACGCAAGTGGTGTAATTGGTTACGCAAACAGCATAACACTGCAGAACGCGACAGGCAGGCTGTCCATCACCCGGATGTCCTGCCTAGCGTTCCGGCAGCATAACACCGCTGCCTGTGAGATATAGGAAGCTGGACTAGATGGGCCTTTGGCTGATCCAGCAGGGCTCTTCTTATGTTCTTATGTTCTTACCTTTGCTGTGGCTTCTCCTACTCACTTTCTCCCCCACTCCCTGGATTTGAAAAGCCAAATCATAAAGAGCAGAAGAGGAAGTGTAGAAGACTGAACAGTGGTGGGCTTGACATCTGGAAATGCTCTAGTCTAGCTCACTTCTCCTTCACAGTATACATTTTTAAACAGCTATGATGGATCATGTACATTTATGTAGCTGTCCCTGGAGGTCCTACTGAATACGTGGGGTAGATGGACGAATGGTCTGTCTCAACATAAATGTACTTGATCCATCAGAGCTGTTTAAAAATGTATACTTTCAGCTGCACCCTAAGTGCACCAAGAGGCTGCAGGTGTGCACATGTGGCCTCTGCAGGGCTCAGAACACCTGTGGCCTCTGGAGGGTCCAGGTCGGCCTGCCCTACGGATAGGGCAGGGGGGAGGTTTTGTGGTGATATTTTTTCCAACATTTCTTGATCAAAATAGCAAATTGTGGTATTATGTGTTTTTATTCTATATTCTCATTCCATGTTCTCATTTTTATTAATTTTAAATGCTTTAAAAGTATAGTAGGTAGATGATATAGGTGATGTAGTGTCAGCAGAGGCGGATCTACAGGGAGGGCAAAGCTCTAAGTGCTGCAAGAAGCCTTACCCTGTCATGTAAATCCCTCCTCTCCCTTGCTGCTGTAGCCAGTAAGCAACGCCAAGATGTTGCTTTTCCCTGTGAGGGTTGGCTAAAACGGTGCAGGAGAGGAGTGATTTCCACTGCAAGGTGAGGCTTCTTGCAAAACGTAGAGCTTTGCCCTCCCTTAGATCTGCCTCTGAGTGTCAGCAGATGCAGCCACAGTGTTATTTCTAATTGGAAAAGGAATATATTTTAATTTCTGGAAAATATCTTAAACACAAAAATATGGTATTTTGTGTTTTTATTCAGATATTTTAATTGCCAAAAGGCGGTTTTTAAAAAAAAATAACCATTGCTACCTGTGGTTCGAAGGGAACCATGGATGCTGGAATCTGGGTTCCAAATTCACGGTGAACACAGGCTGACTGTAACCCTCTGGAACTAAAATGTGGTACAATCATGGTACCATAGTAATATATGGTAGAAAATATGGTATAATCACAATGCCTCCATGTTCTGTTCTTGTGTCAGTATTTAGACAATAGTGTTTTGTGCTGGAAGGTTTCTTGCATATAATTCTCACTAGGACCGGCTTTAAGCCAATTGGACAAGTTGCTCCCAATTGGGTCCTGCTCCTAAAATGGCCTGAACTAGGGTAATCTAGTCTTGCCAAATACACACAACACCACATTGCAGCGAACACTCAACACCACATTGCAGGTTTTATAGAGAACAGCAACAATTTTAACATTTTCTTCTGAATTTTTAAAGTCAGTAGTATTTGCTTATACTGTTTATGTTTTAAATTTTTGTTAGCTGTACTTGATAGCCCAGTCCTAACCTGCATAGGAGCAGGCAGACCTGCTGGATGTTTGGCCCCTTACCCTGGGGTAAGCCCAGGCAGCTCTGTGGGGTTGCTTGTATTTGCACCTGCTAAATAGTAGCTAGGATTGGGGCCATGCGATCCAGGAACAGGGGTTAGGATCTGACCAGACAGTCAGAGCTGGACTCCAACCCCCTCCCCACGCTGGCCAATCCTCAGGGCCGGTCTTCCTCTGCACTCCCCACACCAGCCTCCCTTCCCTCTTCTCCCCGCCCTTAAAAGCCCCACCACTAGCCAAAGCCGGCCAGCATGGGAACGACTCCCTGCCACCATCTGTGGGCTGATGCTGATGCCTGTGCTGGCCCCGTGCCCGATTTCCCAGCAGAGATGTGCCTTATGGCACGTTTGTGACTGCATTGGGTTGACACAAGCCACATGCGTTGGCCCAAGGGCGCCTGTGGATTACACCATGAATTGCATAATATGTTAATTATAGAACACTTAAAAATTGATCTTTCTGAAAAACATTTCCAATTGTGCCCCACAACTCCCAAGGCTGGCCTTGATTCTCATAGCTTCTCATTTGACCTGCAAGTGCTACTACTCAGCACAATAAAAATGATTAATAGCAACACTGACAAAATTCACAGGATTGTATGGAATCTAGTGATAACATTTTAACATACAAGCGGCATTTTTTAGATCTAAATTTGTACTGTGATTGAAAACTGCCTCAGGTGATTTTCTGTTATCATTTCTTCCTTTGTATTTCCTTTTCATTGCTCAGTTGTTTGAGTTGTTTTTATTCCGAGGTAAATAATATGATTATCATTCAGTTTGTCCTGAGACTGGTCGATTGGAAGAGAAACTATTATCCCTTACCTGTATCTTTAAATAAAACATTTTTTAAAAAAGGAAGCGAAACTATTTAATTGGAATTCAGTTGCCCCCTGCTGTTATTCACATCTTCCTTTGCATCGAATATCAGACATCATTTTCTGTTTGACATTTCTTTTTGCCCCATTGTGCAAGTGTGGCAGCAAAAGGAAATTGCATTGCTATCTGTGTCGACCCTTTTGCACTCTTCCTGAAAATTAACTCTTATTCCAGCATGACAGTGTCCTTTCGAATTTTCCCACTCATAGTAAATAGGAATGTTAAGGCCTAGTTCTAGCTGAAGTGGTAAAATGTTGCCTGGACAGTACCAACATGTTTGGGAAGCATCAGAGAATGGTTAAAGGGGTCTAGCCCCACCCCAGGCGACTAGGTCAGCTCCCCATTTCCCATTGCCTGAGTTGTTGCTGAACCATAACCTGGATATTAAAATAAGACTGCAATCCTAAGCATGTTTACATGAAAGTTAACATTACCATAACAAATCAGGCTTGCTTCAGATAAGATGTATAGGGTAGGAGCTGAAATGCAATACCATGGTTTCTCTTTCAGAAGTCTAACATGCAGGACAAACTTCACTTCCACCCAACAATGTACTTTGTCCCTTTTGTGCTCCCAATCATGGTTGGCTGCCCAGCAATCAACTGCAAGAACCATCAGGCAGCAACTATGGGAAGGCCGTCACCACATCCAAAAAGTTTTTGAAGGCAACAGAGAGCTGCTGGTCAAGGCAACACTGAGGAGGCCTGGAATTGCTTCTCAAGAACACTTAGGAAGCACTACCGAGTTCCCTCATCCACTAGGATCCACGACAAGTGAGACTTTGTGGAGGCCCAGTCTGAAAGAGATCTCTGGATCTCTCGGGATGCAATACCAAGCCTCCTCATGCATGGCCGGTCCTCCAATCAGCCCCGGCAAGCCCCAGAAGCCAGGCAGGCAGCACTTGCAGGCAGCAGAATGTGCCTTAGATGGTAGCCCCTAGCATCCCCCTTTCACATCTTCATGCTTCATTGACTGCTGCCCAACATGCACTTCTGCTGCTGCCTCCTATCTGGTCCTTTGAAAAGAGTGACAGATTGAGGCAAGGGAAGAATGAAGCAGAAGTGGCTGGCTGGGATAGGAGGTAGAGGCAGGGTGTGCACAGTATGGAAGCAGCTGCAGAAGTGTGGCTACTGCTATCAGGTAGTTCATGGCTGCTATCAGGCAGTCCAGATAGTTCAAGTGTCATACAGTGGGCCGAATAGCATTCATGGTGCCTACTGAGGGTCACAAGTGACATCACTAAGCAGGAAGTGACATCGTTAAGCATATGTTGACCAGAAATAAGCACTTGCTTCTCACATAGAAACTCGTTAGCTGGAAATGGCAGAAGAGAAAATATGCAAATTTGTTTATAATTTCAAGTTGTGAGAGAGCCCAATTATCACACTGGTGGAGCCCAATTATAAAGGGGGCCAGATAAATTTCTTCTAGGGACACATCCAGCCCTTGTGCCTTATATTTGATACCCCGGAGGTAGTTGGTCGGGAAGGCAGGGGATGAGCAAGTGTGGTGCAGTTTGTATGTGCATGGCAAATTTTGTGGATGGAAAAGAAAGAGGACTATATATCTTCCTTTTCTCTATATCCTACCTTCTCCCCACCACGAGTTCCATTTCAATCCTCATGTGTGTATAATAATGTGTCTGGCTTGGGCAAGGTGAAAATCTTGTTTCTCCCAGAGGAGCTAAATTTAGAATTGGATCTGACATGCCAAATAAAATTAACAATTAACATTATTTGACAACTGAAGTAAATCAGACACAGTCTTAGGTCTGAATTAGTTACAAATCAATTCATTTGAGGAAAAAGAAAAAAAGAAAAGAAGCTGCCTTGATTGCTGAGCCCTCAAAATTAGTTTTATCCTGGCATAATTCTACCAAGTGGAATAACACCTAATTAGACCTCGGAAGCTGTGAAGAAAGAAGGTGGCTCAAGTTAATGGTACATAATGTTTAAGGGTCACTTTAAGCAAAAGGTTGACTACAGAAGAGTCTATTTGGCAGAGAATAGACTAAAATGCAGAATGGCTGGTTTATGGTGATTAAAATGACCAATGCTTTTGCTTAGTAAGTAAACTGAAGAAAACGAAACAACTTTATATTTCCACTGCCAACACATACTGGGCAAGTATCAAAAATCTGTCTCGTCACAAAGGCCAATAGATTCCAGAAGATGGTATTGGGGTACTGTTGTTTGGCACCCTGGCCAATGGCTTAAGGAGTGTCACAGGGAACCATCTTGTCCCCCATATTGTTTAAAATTTATATTAACCTGCTGAAGAAGATCACCTGGAGTTTTGGAGTTGGGTATCACCAATGTATGGATGTGAAAGCTGGACCATAAGAAAGGAAGAGCGCTGAAGAATAGATGCTTTTGAATTATGGTGTTGTAGAAGACTCTTGAGAGTCCCCTGGACTGCAAGGAGATCCAATCGGTCAATCCTACAGGAAGTCAAGCCTGATTGCTCCCTGGAAGGACAAATCCTGAAGCTGAAGCTCAAATACTTTGGCCACTTCCTGAGAAGAGAGGACTCTTTAGAAAAGACCCTCATGCTGGGAAAGATTGAAGGCAAAAGGAGAAGGGGGTGGCCGAGGATGAGATGGTTAGATAGTGTCACCAAAGCGACGAGCGTGAAATTGGCTGAACTCCGGAAGCTAGTGGAGGACAGGGAGGCCTGGCATGCTGTGGTCCATGGGGTCACGAAGAGTCAGACACGACTTAGCGACTGAACAACAACAATAATCACCAATTGGCAGTTGACACCTAGTATAGCTCTAGTTCTTCACATTGTATAATGCAGAGGAAGCTATGTCTGGAGGTGGTAGGGGACTGGAAGAGGGTGAATAAACTGAAGTTAAATCTGGACAATACACAGGTCCTCTTGGTCTGGAAAGCTATAATTCAGGCATTGGATCATTAACTATTTTGAATGGCATTGTAGAAGTAGGCTTGCAGTTTGGGCATCCTCCTTTGGTGCTCTTGGATAATCAAGTGGAGTGATAACCAGACGGGCATTTGCTCATCTTAGGCTGGTGCACCAAAATATGGCCTTGCCATATTTCAGACCACGAATTTACTGTGCACTGACAAAGTACAGTTATTACAGTGGTCCATGCACTGGTGATAGCAAGACTGGATTACTTTAATGCACTATATTTGAGGCTACCCTTAAAGATTGTCTGGAAGAGGCAATTAATGCAGAATACAGTGGGCCCTGTGGGCATAGTGGTCCAAGCATACTTTACAGTTTCTCTTGTGCCGGCCAAATTTTGCTGGCCTAACTGTGCCAGCCTAACAACACATTAAGATTGCGTCCTCTGTCAGACCATTACTCCTGCGGATGTGATTGGTTTGTTTGGCTATTGGTTTGTTTCCAGGAATAATTCAAGGTGCTTATTTTGAATACACTTTATGGTGTTTTAGGACTACGGAATTTATGGGATTATCTTCTCTCCATTACAACCATTAGCTGGAGCTAGGCTTACAGCTATGAGGGGGACGGCCTTCGCTCTGGGGATTCCAGAGTTCTGGAACTCCCCCCTCCATTTGAACTAAGAATTCCTTTCCTCTAGACCTTCCCATGTGGGCTAAAACCTTATTTTTTTTAGCCCTTTCCTTTGGATTTTCCCTTGGCTTCTCCTCTTTTATTAGCAATCTTTCATTGCTAATTTTTTTTAATTGAATATATACTTTGATTTTATTTATATTGTTTTAATTACCATGTTATTAACCTCCTTGGGCACCTTAAATATAAGCAGAAAAGCGGGATATAAATGTGTAATTTTTAATAAAATAAATACATTTTTTTTCTGGTTGGACAATAATAGTGTAGAAAGCACTTATGCGATTGGCTCACCTGCATGATTACAGACTTCCGAACTTACTGTGGCAGCAGGAAATGCTCCAGGAAAGTGCCTCTTGAACTGCTCTTACAATGTATGAAGGGCAAATGTATGGAATTGTAAGTAATGTACACTACAAAGCTTTCTTTAAAACAGGAGTTCAAGTAGCTGACAATTATTCAGTTCTATTGCTTTACATTTTGAGTGCAAACCTAACCTGGAGTTAAGCTGGCACAGTTGGGCCAGCAAAGTTTGGCTGGCACAAGAGACAACATAAAGTATGTTGGACACAATCCTACCTTGGAGTTAGGCTGGCACAGTTAGGCCAGCAAAGTTTGGCCAGCACAAGGGCCACCATAAAGTGTGTTTGGACCACTGCTGGAGTCAGGGAGGATGGCGCACATCTGTGTGCTGGCGTCTCTGATTCTGAGAGTGGTCTAAACATAATTTACGGTGTTCCTTGTGCCAGCCAAACTTTGCTGTGCACATACTGTCCTGGCCTAACTCCAGGTTAGGATTGCACCTGGGGTGCAAACATACACCAGCCTCCCTGACTCTGAGAGTTGTCCAAGCATGATTTACGGTGGCCCTTGTGCCAGCCACACTTTGCTGGCCTAATTGTGCCAGCCTAACTCCAGGTTAGGATTGTACTCTTAGTTGGGTCAGGCCTCATCTCACTCCACATCTCTACTTTTTCAGACTTCACGGTATTTTTCAATAACGTACAACTACATTCTGGATAATTCTACAGAGACATGTGGATGCTGCACTGCTCATGACAAAACAGGCAAGAAGTTCAACAGAAGCAGAACTTCTGCTTTTTGGGAACTCTGAGCAACACCAACATTTCATTTTTTTGACTTCACCAACAGGGCTTAGCAGACCTTCGTCATCTAAACTATTAAAAATGCAATTGCAACTTTAAACCTGTTACCATTGCAGAAATATCCAAAGCATTCCTCATGAAACAGCAGGGGATCTGGCTGAAATTAGCACAAATTACAATATATCCCACTTTGAAGGTGAAAAAAGGAGACAAGGTTGTAATTATATAAATGACTATGGGGGAAATGTAGTCATGTATACAGTATATATTCAGAGTAATGGGAAACAGTAATTGGAAGCAGCATACATAAAGCTGATAATTTTCTCTTCTTTTTATCTGTTATACCCTTTAGCACTATCTAACTTTTTGCCTTCATATTATTATTCAGATTTATAAATATGCAGCACTCCATTCTACATTAATGCATCATTGAGAAGGCAGACAGTATTGTCTGTAACTGTGTATGCTGCTGTGACTAAGCTATGGTTGCTGTGGAAACCACAGTTTACTTTTTTTTTTTTTTTTTTTTACCAATTCTGAAGTCTACACCTTGGAACAGCATTAACATGGTCAAAAGAATGGAACACAGAAATTGAGAAAATGGTAATTCATATCATTTTTTTTAATCCGAGGACATGCTATTATCACTACAATGTGTTGCTAAGAATAGGTGAGCACCATGGTTTTCAAGCTGTGAAGAGAAGTGAATTTTCCTAAGAAGGCTGTTGCCAGGGAAGGTGTTGTTCTCCTCGGCGACCTCTTTCTTGAGGTGTTTGGCATGTCTTGATTGGTGAGTCAGAAGATGAATTGCCTCCATGCCCCCTTTTCTCCCAATAGTCATGCTGGGTGATAGTGCTGAGGAAAAATGACAACGGTCAAGAGCTGGCTTCCCATGGCACAGGGATCCAGGCAGTGGTGTTATTCAAATGATTTAGGAACAGGAACACACTTTTGAGTTCAAATTCAAATGTTGAAAAAACAAACAAACAAACAAAACAAAAAACCCAGAAGCAGCCACGGAGCCCGTTAGGATCCGGAACGCCCGTTCTGGTCCGTTCCCCCTGAATGACATCACTGGATCCAGGACATTTTGGTCTTGAAAAAAAGAAGTCTTGGAAACACTGCCAGAAAAGGACTGGAAAACTTGATTCTTTTTCAGGCCTTTTCCTGCTTCTGCAGGATTGCCAAGGCCCTGTTTCCCCAGAAGATTCTCTCCTCATTCTTTGTCAGGGGTAGTGAAAGAACCGGCCCAGCCAGCATGCTCCTATATTATATCTGGGCACTTCATTCCCAGCTGAAGGGGCAGGTGGCTAATTAGGGCAAGATGGAAGATGATTGCAATGATCAAATGGGGGAAAGGAGGAAGATCAATGAATAGGTGGAAGAATGGGATGGAGGAAGAACGAATCTCTTCACCTCCTTATGAACTCTGATTGTCTGCCTCTGCGGGCTAAAATGAAATGCAAAGGAAGGCACAGGGCTACCTGATACCCTTTTGTTGGAGGTGTCGTAAGTAGGGTTGACCCCACTGATCCCCTGGTGCCTTTGCTTTCCAAGAATGTCTCTGAACAAGGCTAGTGACAGGTCCTGGCTGAGAGAGACCTGAGAGCTAGAAATGCTTTATATGCAGACAGGCATCTCCCTTTGGGAATGCAATAAAAGATACTGCACTTTCTGCCTGGCAGGTGTCTGTGCTGTTGCCTCCACTGGTGCTCAACTTGTATATTGATAAATAAATCCAATATTGCACCAGAACCCTCCAGTAAGTGTTCTTTAAATGAAGCCAAAGCATGGTCAGCTTCTGGAGCTTCCCACTGCTGGAGAAGTGAGGAATGTGTAGCATTATGTTTATTTCTTAAATTGTAAGCCAAGAAGACTCCTTCTGTCCCCCAACCACCAATCAACATGAGGGAGAGGGAAGCTTACCAAGCTCTTGGTATTCTGGGAGGATGTGCTCCACGCACTGAGCCTGAGTCATGAGCCGAGCTGTGAGTTGGCAACCCTGCAACTGGACTTGCGAGTCATAGTACACAGCCATCGTGACTCTACATGAGCAAAATGTCAAGTCTTTCGAGTTGCAAGTCCTCTTCTGAATGCTGGCTTCCGGATTGCCACGAGGTGTTTTGTGCTATGCGGAAGTAGCAAAAAAGTAAGCAAGAACACACATGCACCCCCACTGGGGACTCCAGAAACAGACTCAAAGTCATTTTGACTCTGGACTCTTTTTTTTGAGTCAGAGGCCCTGAGTTGCAAGTCAAGTCCAGGTCAGTGATGTCCACAACTTGAGTCAACCTGAATGGAGTACTCATCCCTAGTTTTCTCCAGGGAAACCAGTGATGTCATGCAGGGGGTACGCGAGTACCGGTCTCTAGGATTACAGCTGGCCCCGCCCATTCGCCCGCCCACTCGTCGACTCCGCCCTCTGCAATGTTTGAATTTCCTGCATGTTTGAGTTGCCTGCATGTTCTCAGAGCCAGGCAGGCAGGAAGGCAGCGAACGGAGCCTTTCCTTTCCTTGCCACTGAAAAATGAATTGCTCTGGGGTTTTAACATGATGCCAGGCCTCCTTAACATGTTCTGGGGGTGCTGTGGAATACTGTTGCAACTGTTGGGTCAGTTTAAAATCATCTGAGGCCTCAAAAAGGGCTTTTTTCATGTCACTTCCTGCCACAACATCACTTCTGGCTTATGACATCACTTCCGGTGGGCGGGTCCCGACATGTGCCAATCAAAAGTGAGTACCTGTTCTTAAATCATTTAGATGACACCACTGAGGGAAACCCCATGTACCACCTCCTCAACAGTCTTCAAACAGCCCAATTCTCTCCTTTCCACCACTCCCCATCAATGCAGCAGCACCAAAATGGTGACTGCTACAACCTATGGGAGGGGCAGTTGCAGGGACGGTCAGTTGTAAGAGAACAATTGTTCCCTTACACTGAGGTAAGTCTTTGCAGTGCAGACATTTCTCCTTTACCTGCAAGTGCTATTTTGCTATCGCGATCAGGCCTGGGAAAGGAATCAGTGGGAGAAGCGATGACAGGGCAGGAAGGCATAGGCTTTCTTACCAGCACTCCTGGCAGCGTGCAAATTTGTGCACCATCAGAGCATGTTTTGCAACAGGTGCTGGCTGCTTTATGGCAGTCTGTGCCATCGCAGAACTGAGGATTGGCGACTCTCTGTGGTTTGTGCTCAAAATCACATTCAAATAATTATGAAAGGTATTGTCAATGGTGATTACTTTGCATGTTTCAGTAAATGTTTTGGCATAATTTCCTTTGAATTTTAGTAAAGAAAATAAGCTCTTCATAACTAGAGCTAGGGTTTGCTTTTTTTGCTGATTTTTTTTTCCAAAATGTCTTGATCAAAATAGCAAATTGCAGTTTTTATTCTACATTCTCAATCCCACTTCTCATTTTTATTAATTTTAAATGCTTTAAATGTATACTATGTAGATGATACAGGTGATATAGTGTCAGCAGATGCAGCCACAGTATTATTTCTAATTGGAAAAGTAGTCTATTTTAATTTCTGGAAAATAACTTAAAACACCAAAATGCAGTGTTTTGTGTTTTTATTCAGATATTTTAACTGCCAAAAGTTGTTAACACCCAAAAGGTGGTGTTCAACAAAACAAATCCCCATTCATAACATATTGTCATGGGGAACCATAAAAGTCCTGGTAATGTAATAAACTTTGTGATGAAAATATATATGCCATAGCCCTCTTACAAAGTGCACTACAGCAATTTGAATTAAGTGACTTTTAAAAACATTGATTATGGATTTCCTAAATTGTACAGCTAGCCAGTATGTGCTATAGTAATAAAACTGCACTTGGTTCTGCAACAACATTTATAGAAAGCACTGTGGATAGGATATCTTCATAGTCTAGATGTTAAAGCCAAAAATATATATATTTAATGAAGAAGGCTCAAGGCTTGAATGTATCTGGGTATTAGGAATTGCTTTTAAGTTCTGTGTTCAAAAACTCTGAATTTCATCTAACTTGAAAGTATCAAGTCCAGTCATGTAAATTTTTTGAAATGGATGTTTCAGTCATACTGAACATTAACGGATGCATTTGGCACTACAAGAGACGTTTACAGCCCAATCCTATGCAGGGACAGTTCATTGAATACAGGGTCTTCCGTGCAATATTTACTGTATCCAAATTGCTGTCCTGGGGAGAGGCCGGTTGAGAGGGGAAGGAAGGGGAATACTTACCTGGATGTCAATCTCTAGCAATTTTGCTGCTGTAGCTCTGCTGGGGATATGCCTGGGCCAGGACAGGGGTTCAGGATCTGGCGCACATCAGCTCTGTCTTATTCCACCACCACCCCATCCCATCATGCTTCTCACCCCTTTCCTGACTCTTCCCTGGAGGGGTTGTGCCAGTGAGCAGGCTGCACAATGCTGCCAGTGGCACATGGCTTTCTGGCCGTTCAACCAGTGATACTGTAGCTGCTGCCCTTGCCAGTGGAGGGGAGGTTGCAGTGGTGGGGCCATCCAGTGGTGTACCAGTGGTCAGTGGGGGTGGAATGCCACTGAGGCCATCTTTGCACCAGTGTATGTGGCTATCCACCAGCACTGCTGGCTGATAGGATTGGAATCTTTATTTGCTTACTTACAACAGTCCTACTATACACATTTATTTCATTTGGTGGTGCCTGAGAAGGTGAGAAGTGGTACCTTGCATCAGTGGTGTCATCTACTCCCCAGTAGACGGTTCGCTGGGCGGGAGTAGGGAGTGATTGACAGTCCGTTGATTCACTTCCGGTTTCTTCGCGCGGCCCGCGCGGCTTTCCCTCGCCTTGGAGGGGGCGCCTGCTCACCCAGGCACCCGGCGTGCCCCCCACCCATCCCCCAAGGCGGAGGCTTTACAAATAGCTGAGGAAAGAAGGGAAGCCAAAAGCAAGGGAGAAAGGGAAAGATATACCCAACTGAATGCAGATTTCCAGAGAACAGCAAGGAGAGATAGGAAGGCCTCCCTAAATGAGCAATGCAAAGAAATAGAGGAAAACAATAGAGTGGGAAAGACTAGAGATCTTTTCAAGAAATTTGGAGATGTCAAAGGACAATTTCGTGCTAAGGTAGGCACAATAAAGGACAAAAACGGCAAGGACCTAACAGAAACAGATGAGATTAAGAAGAGGTGGCAAGAATACCCGGAGGAACTCTATAAGGCCGATCTCAATGTTCCTGATAACCACAATGGTGCAGTCACTGAGCTCGAACCTGACATCCTGGAGTGTGAAGTCAAGTGGGCTTCAGAAAGCATCACTAACAACAAAGCTAGTGGTGCTGATAACATTCCAGCGGAATTACTCCAAATCTTAAAAGATGATGCTGTCAAAGTGCTGCACTCCATATGCCAGCAAATTTGGAAAACCCAACAGTGGCCACAAGACTGGAAAATATCAGTGTTGTACTCGAAAATGTGATGCGGATAGACAACGCTCAGGCCGAGGAGTGAAGTGAGAAAAGCTTTTTACTCACACGTGCAGGACCATATGCTCGAAACAGGCAAATGGCCGAGAACAGAGTTACAAGAAGCTTTTTATATAATACATTTTTAGGGGTGCTTGCCCCATACATTTCTGAGCATGCGTAGCCTTGTATTAGCTATAGATGCTTGCTAAAGCGTTTTTGCACATACTGAAACTATTATCTGTAAACACATATGCTTGTTTATGCCTATTGTCCTTTCTCCTTGTGTATAGCCCCTTGACCTAGTAGCAAGCTTCCGCCCTTGGCTCATCCCTTATCGCGTTGCCCTGCTGGTTGCCATAACAATTAGAAATTCCTGTCTCTTTGCCCTTGGCTCTTCACTCCCTCCTTTTATTTCTAATTATGATTCCAACCAGTAGGTGTCAGCAAAGCAATGCGTATGGGCTTTTTCTCCTTTTTGAAAAGACGCGAAAAGGCTTTTATCAGGGTGGGCGTGCACTGGCACAGACATAGCAGCAGTATTATTGCGACTACGGAAAAGATTGTCCCCATTACTAATTTTCGTACCCAAGCAGTTCCTGGCAGCCACGACCACAGGTCCTCCCAGAACGAGCCTGGCTGGTAAGGTGTACCTTTGTCTATTGATTCTTCCATTGCTTTTACAGTTGCTGTAATGTTTGGCCCTTTATCGTCAATCCAGACACAGCATTCGCTATGGATTAATGCACAGACCCCTCCTCCCTTCGCTAAAATCGTGTCCAGCGCCTCACGATGTTCTAGGACCACTTCTCTGATTTGTGAAGTTTCTTGGTTGATGTCTTTTAGGGCTTTGGTGGTTTTCTGAAACATCTCTGTTGTCCAGCTGTTTAATTTGTGTAGGTCCCCATAGTTTAAAGCAGCCCCAGAGAAGGGGAAAAGCCCTCTAAAGAAAGCTTGTGCTCCGCTGTAAACTAGTGGTCCTGCGTCCCTGGCATTTCTAATGTGTCCCTGAGGCAATGAGGCTCGGTGACTAATAGCTGGAAGAAGCCTCCCCACTGTACATGTCCCCGTGTACTGAGTGTGGTGTATCAAATATTAACAATATTAAACCCATCATCAACAAATTTGCTTTTCTTCCCCCTCCCCCAAACATGATTTTTGGGTGTTCAAAAGTTAAGACAGGCGAGTGTAAAGTTCTTATAATCTCTGGTGAGGTTTCGCAGGGCTTCATTCTTGCATCCAATCTGGCACCAGGGGCTCTCCCACGCATTCCTGATCTCCGGGTGTGTCTGGCTTCCGTGGTTCTTTCTGCGGCTTGCGCAGGTCCCTCTGTCGCCTCAGCCTGATGCGGAGTTTTCCTGCAGGTTCTGCCGTCCACTCGGGCTTTACTGTGTCTCCGGTGGATGATGGTTCGGGTGGTTGAACCTTCTTCACGTTGCTGCAGTGGAGCCAGCGCCGAACCTGAAAACACTTGACAGCTGTGGGTGTTACAAGCATAACTTGAAAAGGTCCTTTCCACTTGGGAGTCAAGGGGTCATTTTTAAATTTCTTCACCATTACATAGTCTCCTGGCTCTATTTCATGTGTTGGGTCTAACAAAGGCAATGGTATTTGTGACACTAAATGCTTCCTGAGGCTTAGTATGGTCTTTCCCCATTCCAATACATCCCTGGGGACCCCCCGTGTGTCTTTAAAAGCTCGCCAAATCGGCGACGGACGTCCAAATACCGCTTCGTAAGGGGTTAATTGATGCTTCCCATAGGGGGTATTTCAAATTTTGAACAAAGCTTGTGGCAACAGCTGTAACCAGCTCAGTCCCGTTTCCAAGCTCATTTTGGTTATGTATTCTTTTATGGTGCGATTCATGCGTTCTACTTTTCCTGAACTCTGGGGGCGCAGTGGGGTGTGACACTTCCACTGTATCCCCAGCGCTTCACAGACATTTTGCACCACCTTTGCTATGAAGTGTGAGCCTTGATCCGAGTTTATGCTGCGCGGTAAACCATAAGCTGGGATGTGTTGTTCTAGTAGCCATTTGACCACCTCCCTGGCTGTTTCTGTGCCGGTGGCTCTAGCTTGGACCCACCCTGTTAGGGTACAGACAGCTACTAGTAGATACTTGTATCTACCTTCCCGTTTCATTTCAGTGAAATCGATTTGCAAACACTCCAGGGGCTCTATCCCTACTTCAACTGTCCCTACTTGGGCTGGGCGATCTCTTTTTTGATTGACAACTTCGCAAGTGGCACATTTGGCTGCTACAGTTCGTGCGTGTGTTGACAAGTTTGGAGCGTAGCACACTCGCTTGATTGCCTCATACATTGTTTCTCCCCCTGCATGGGTAGATTCGTGATAGGCTTCCACTAGTGGCCTGACACTTCTGCGGGGTATCAAAAGTCTTTTATCAGGGAGAAGGTATTTCCCATTTTTGAACTTAGCTCTGAGTCCTTTTGCTGTGTCATGGTCTTGATCCTCATACCACCAATCTTCCAGCACTTTGTCTACCTCTGGTAGTAGCGGCAGCTGCGTCACTTCTTCATCTTGGCTTCTGGCAACATGTTTTGCAACTTGGTCTGCACGTTGATTCCCTCGCTCCACTTTTCCTTCTCCTTTCTGGTGCCCCTTGCAGTGCATGAAAGCAAGTTCCTTTGGCTTTTGGATACTGTCCAACAAAGTCTCTATTTCTGCTCGATATTTCAGCGGCTTTCCCTTAGCATCTTGCATTCCACGTTCTTTATATAAAATAGCATTAGCATGAACAGTACTGTGTACAAAACGCGAATCTGAAAAAAGGTTCAATCTTTTCCCTTCGCCCAACTGACAAGCTCTGATAACTGCAACAAGTTCTGCTAATTGTGCTGATGTTCCTGCTGGTAGAGATTTTGCCTCGATCACTGAGTGACTACTAACAATAGCATATCCAGCTTTTCGGATTCCCTCCTCTACCATTGAGGCTCCATCTGTAAACCATTCCTCATCAGGGTTTTTGAGAGGGATGTCCGTTAAGTCTGGTCTGGGTTTCCAAGTTTGCTGCACGGTGACTTTGCAATCATGCCATGGTCTTCCCTCTTCATCTGGTAGGAACGTGGCAGGATTTAGAGTTCCGCACACCTGCAGTTCTACTGAGGGATCTTCTAGAAGGGCCATCTGATACTTTAAAATTCTGCTATTGGTAAGCCAACCCAGTCCCCCTTCAGCAAGCAGTGGTCTCAAAGAGTGTGGGGTTTTTACAATGATGTGTCCAGCGAAAGTTAGCCTTCGGGCATCTTGAAGGAGTAGAGCGCATCCTGCTACAACTCGCAGGCACGGTGGCCATCCTCTTGCCACCCCATCTAAGCGTTTTGACAGGTATGCGCATGGCCGATATTTTCCTCCTAGCCTCTGGGTCAGTACTCCCTTTGCAATGCCTTCCTTTTCTGTAAGGAATAACGTAAAGGGCTTTTTGACATCTGGCAATCCCAGTGCGCTTCCGTGCACCAAACTCTCTTTCAGGGCTTGAAATCCTTCCTTCTGTTCTGCTTTCCACAGGAAAGGTTCTGAGTCCCCCCCTTTGGTGGCTTCGTACAGTGGCTGCGCATGAGTAGCGAAGTCTGGGATCCACAAATGGCAAAATGTGCATAAACCTAAAAACCCAGACCAGACTTAACGGACAATTCCAATTCCAAAGAAGGGCAATGCCAAAGATTGCTCGAACTACCGCACCATTGCACTCATTTCACATGCTAGCAAGGTGATGCTCAAAATCCTACAAGCTAGGCTTCAGCAGTATGTGAATCGAGAACTACCAGATGTACAAGCTGGTTTCCAAAGAGGCAGAGGAACTAGAGATCAAATTGCCAACATTTGCTGGATCATGGAGAAAGCAAGAGAGTTCCAGAAAAACATCTACCTCTGCTAAAGCCTTTGATTGTGTGGATCACAACTAACTGTGGCAAGTTCTTGAAGAGATGGGAGTACCAGACCACCTGATCTGCCTTCTGAGAAACCTGTATGCGGGTCAGGAAGCAACAGTTAGAACTGGATATGGAACAACTGATTGGTTTAAAATTGGGAAAGGAGTACGACAAGGCTGTATACTGTCACCCTGCTTATTTAACTTATATGCAGAGTACATCATGAGGAAGGCAGGGCTGGATGATTCACAAGCTGGAATCAAGATTGCTGGGAGAAATATCAACAACCTCAGATATGCAGATGATACCACTCTAATGGCAGAAAGTGAGGAAGACCTAAAGAACCTTCTGATGAAGGTGAAAGAGGAAAGTGCCAAAATTGGCTTGAAGCTCAACATTAAAAAAAGTAAGATCATGGCAACCACTCCCATCACTTCCTGGCAAATAGAGGGGGAAGAAATGGAAGCAGTGACAGACTTTACTTTCCTGGGCTCCAAGATCACCACAGATGGTGACTGCAGCCATGAAATTAAAAGACGTTTACTTCTTGGGAGGAAAGCTATAGCAAACCTAGACAACTTAATCAGAAGCCGAGACATCACCCTGCCAACAAAGGTTCGAATAGTCAAAGCGATGGTTTTCCCAGTAGCAATGTATGGCTGTGAGAGCTGGACCATAAGAAAGGCAGAGTGCCGAAGAATAGATGCTTTTGAATTATGGTGTTGGAGAAGACTCTTGAGAGTCCCCTGGACTGCAAGGAGATCCAATTGGTCAATCCTCCAGGAAGTCAAGCCTGATTGCTCCCTGGAAGGACAAATCCTGAAGCTGAAGCTCCAATACTTTGGCCACCTCCTGAGAAGAGAGGACTCTTTAGAAAAGACCCTCATGCTGGGAAAGATTGAAGGCAAAAGGAGAAGGGGGCGGCAGAGGATGAGATGGTTAGATAGTGTCACCGAAGCAATGAACATGAAATTGGGTGAACTCTGGAAGCTAGTGGAGGATAGGGAGGCCTGGCGTGCTGTGGTCCATGGGGTCGCGAAGAGTCAGACACGACTTAGCGACTGAACAACAAAAAGTTTTTGCCATAACTTTTGATAGAATGAAGATATTTCACTCCGGTTTTTTCATTGAATTCTGGGTGAAATTCTGCATCCAATGGTATATAGCATGATTGTGTTATCTTTTACAACCGTGATTTTAGCAATTTTGGTCGCTGGTAGTATCATCCCCCCCATGCGCGTCACCTGGTGCGGCCTGCCCCCCACCCCCCTCATGATGCCACTGGTTTAGACCAGGACTCACTTATGTCAGGACCAACCAGAAGTGATGACATTAACCTGGAAGTGATGTCAAAGCTGGATGTGTCATCATCAAACAAGAAGCTTGTTGTGACATAATAAAATTGACACTCCTGGAATGCAAACTGGCATTCTTAGACTGCAGCAATTGCACAGCCATGAAACATCTCTGTCAGAAAGCAAGATTAGGACGAAATATTATCTAAAAGCACTGAATTAAAAACAAATTTTAAAAAACCCGCACTTGAAAATTTAAACTGCTAATACTCACAAAAGGAATATAGCAAGAATACAGCTTCCAGGATGGCTTCTCGCAGCTTTCCGCGACCCACCTGAAATCAGGTCATGACCCACCTAGTGGGTCCCAACCCACAGTTTGAGATACACACACTAGAGTGCTATAAAGTTAGTGGTATGTGTAGCTGTGCAATGGAGATATGCAAACAAACACTGGGTCGGATTCTGTAAAATGTGGCCACATGATGCCATTGGAAGATATCTGTCAGACGCTTGACAGTATCTTCAGCCTTTGGTAGTGAAAGTTAAGGAAGTTATTTACGGCTTATGGCATTTACTGATGCACACTGATATTAAAGAACTTCAAAGTGTTTTCACTTTCACATCATGTTCTGTTTTGGCTACTTGTGTGACATCTTTATTTGAGTAGCTTCCATAGCTATGGTTCATAGCATAGAACCATAGCTTCCAAGTCACAAGAAGTTGTTGTTCCACTTTACTCCACATTGGTGTGACTTCACCTGGAGTACTGTGTTCAGTTTTGGGCACCTCAGTTCATTGAAAAATGCAGCCAAACTGGAGCAGGTTTAGAGATGAGCAACGAAGATGATCAGGGGGCTGGAAAACAAGTCCTATGAGGAAAGTTTGAGGGAACTGGTATGTTTAGCTTGGAGAAGAGAAGACTGAGAGGGGATATGATAGCACTCTTCAAATATCTGAAGGAAGAAGGGACAATTTTGTTCTCATCTGCCTTTGACAGTAGAACTAGGTCCAATGGGTACAAACTGCAAGAGAGGAGATTCCGGCTGGATGTTAGAAATAATTTCTTGACGATAAGGGCAGTTCAACAGTGGAATAGATTGCCAAGGGAGGTGGTAGATTCTCCCTCCTGCGAGACCTTCAAACAGAGGCTTCACAGGCAGCTGCTGGAGATGCTCTAGGAGAATGTCCTGCTACAGTCTGGGGGTTGGACTAGATGACCTTGTAGGTCCCTTCCAACTTTATGATTCTATAAGTACATATCACAGACTATGAAATTATTTGAACCGGGCTATACTCGGGACAATATGAACTGAATGACCAAATGTTTTAGAAAATCAAAGCACAATAGATAGATTGATCATGTCCTTTGCAAGAAGTTCATGACACCACTGCATATGAGAAGAGTTTCCTTTGATACATTGTTTCTGTTGACCATGCATTCAGTTGTACAACGTTGTCAATAAAAATAAGTTGGTTTGGGAGAATATGCTGATTTGATCACAAACTGAAGACTACAATGGCAAGATATGTCTGTGGCAGCCTAGGTCAGTTATTTATTCTGGAATATATTATTCAAAAAAATGTGCGTTGGTCTGTTTCTGTGAATGCTTTTTCCATCAAATATATAGTAAATTTTTTTCCGTTCACATCCACAATTTCAGGTGCACTGCTTTTTTTTTCTTAAATAAACTCTGATATAGAAAACACACATACAGTAAAGAACATGTTTGATGTCAGCAGGGCGTTTGTGTCCAGCCTGAAGATTGAGTTTAGGGTCAAAGTCCGCGATCCGTGTCACATGCCAGCCTTTAATTAATGCTGTCTGGAAAAGAATTGAAAGAATGGTTGAAATCACAAGGTGAAGGCATTTACTGGTGTCCCAATTACTCCTGAACATTCGAGCAGCCCTCTCTGTGATTGTGCAAACTGGGAAAAAAAGAGTAAGTGTGCTCCATCTGGGCACTGGTGTTAAATATTGAGAAATGCAATTTTTTTTTATCAGTCCCAAAGTGCCTTCTTAAACGGAACTGAACCAGAAATGATGAGGATTAGCACTTTGCAAAATGTGTCTGTCAAGCCCAGGAGAGAGCTTCTGCATTGGACTTGCATAGTTAGATGAAAAGAGCCTGCTTGCATGATTTAATGGACAACCCGTATTCTTTTTGTCTTGTTAAACCATTTATTCCAAACTGTGGGCTAATGTTATTGAAGTCCTCTGGTTCCACTATACTGGGGATGGGGCATACCCTGCGAACAACATAATCATCATGCCATGAATCCCCACAGCAAAGTCAACAGCACAATACTTTGAAAAACAAAAACTAATGGAGTAACACTGAGAGGTGCTTTCCCAATGTCCCTATGCTGCAATCCACCAATCACAGCACTGCTTGTTAACAATGCTCTCACATTATCCATGCATGGAAAGCACCACTCAACAAACAGTAATAACAGCAACAGGAATGCACACACACATGCCCCACACACAGAGGCTACATTCCTATCCTCACTTGTTGTTGTTGTTCAGTCGCTAAGTTGTGTCTGACTCTTCGCGACTCCATGGACCACAGCACGCCAGGCCTCCCTGTCCTCCACTAGCTTCCAGAGTTCACCCAATTTCACGTTCATCGCTTTGGTGACACTCTCTAACCATCTCATCCTCTGCCACCCCCTTCTCCTTTTGCCTTCAATCTTTCCCAGCATGAGGGTCTTTTCTAAAGAGTCCTCTCTTCTCAGGAGGTGGCCAAAGTATTGGAGCTTCAGCTTCAGGATTTGTCCTTCCAGGAAGGAATCAGGCTTGACTTCCTGGAGGATTGACCGATTGGATCTCCAGGGGACTCTCAAGAGTCTTCTCCAACACCATAATTCAAAAGCATCGATTCTTCAGCACTCTGCCTTTCTTATGGTCCAGCTCTCACAGCCATACATTGCTACTGGGAAAACCATAGCTTTGACTATTCGAACCTTTGTTGGCAGGGTGATGTCTCGGCTTTTTATTAAGTTGTCTAGGTTTGCTATAGCTTTCCTCCCAAGAAGTAAACGTCTTTTAATTTCATGGCTGCAGTCACCATCTGTGGTGATCTTGGAGCCCAGGAAAATAGTCTGTCACTGCTTCCATTTCGTCCCCTTCTATTTGCCAGGAAGTGATGGCAGTGGTTGCCATGATCTTAGTTTTTTTTAATGTTGAGCTTCAAGCCAACATCCCCACTTATCCAGGAGTAAAACTATTTATTATAGTGGGACTTGCTTCTTAGTGGAAGCAAAACTGGGCCATTCCCCCTTAAGGGAAGTGGCCCAGTTTTGGGTGTCCCGACTGTGCCACAGTGATCACAGTGCCACAGACACCCTTGGAAATTTTTACATACCTGGTGGATGTAAAGCTGTCAGAAGGGTTGGGGAGCCCACAGCCCCCTCTGTGGGTCTCCCTGAGGCAAAGAAAAGCCCCGTTTTGTGCTCAAAAGTGCACTTCTGGGATTCCCTAAGGAGGCCAAGCAGGATTGCTGCCCATCTTGAGAGATCCATGCTGATCCTGTAACCTTATTCTGGTTACAGAAGTATACAAGTTATTGTATTAGCTTGCTAAATCACCCCAGCTCATTAATTCCTATCCAAGCACGCTCGAAAAGACATACAACTAAAGTGCAAACTCAAGTGTCACACAGGCTTTTGCAGCTGGAGCTCTGGCATGCACACAGTGCCTCAGTCTTGTGCCAGCAGTCTTTGAAGAGCTATTCTTTTGGATTCTTTGTAACCCCCTTTTGCCAGCTCTTGGTCCTTCTATCACCCCCACTTTTTGGATAGTATAAAGTCCAGTAAGTGTGATCTCTTCCTTACACGGTTTGGTGTTTTTCTGTCTTGAATAGTTTGACCTATCACCTTTTATCACATGCTCTTCCTTCAGATATTTACCCTTCCAAACTGACATATGGGTTTGATAGCCTGGTGGTATCTGGTACCACATTTCATGTGCTGTGTCCCTGAACATGGTGGTTGCTGGTGTTACAGTTCAAGTCTTCTTGAAACTGGAAGACAGCCTTGTTTGCATTGAGACGATATGCTGCCTTCATCGGAACCCCACCTTTTTCCTTCAGCCCTCTTGCTCACACATATGCCCAAGCAACCTGACATCTAACATTTATCTAAAAGCTAAAAGCTGGCCTCATTTCCTGGCACCTGAGACAGCAAGTCAAGTGCTGGCCTCTGTTATCTGATAATGTGCCAGCTCCTGCTCCTCTCACTGTCCAATTCTCAGTGGTTCTCAAACGTTTTAGACTAGGACCCTTTTTTTTTTTTTGAATGGCACTCATGTTGGGACCCACCAGAAGTGATGTCATTAACCTTGAAACTGATGTCATCGCTGAAAGTGACATCATCAAGTGGGAAGTGCCATCATTGTGGCATAATCAAATGATACTCCTGGAATGCAAACTGACATTCTTGGACAGCAGCAATTGCACAACCAGGAAACATCCCTGACAGAAAGCAAGATTAGGACAAAATAGTATGTCAAAGCACTGAACTAAAAACAAAATAAAAAAACCCTTCACTTGAAAAGTCAAACTGTTAACACTCCCAAAAGGAATATAGGACCAAGAGTAAGGTCAGCTTTCCTTGATCCACCTGACATCAGGTCATGGCCCACCAAGTGGGTCCTGATCCACAGTTTGAGAAACACTGCCCTAGCTTACCAATACCCTCTTCTCCACATTCCCCCTTTCTCTCTGTTCCCCTCTTTCTTTTTCAATCCAAGGTGAGGAAAGAGGAGGAGGAGGAGTGACTTCATAGTTTTCCCTCCTCACTCTCACCAGTCCAAACTACGGGGGTGACCTCTCACAGGTACAGTGCCTGTCTCTACAAACACTATTGCTGGGGAGAGCAAAGGGCAGGGCAACAGATTACATCAGCATAAAGAGTGGAGCTTGCTGGCACATTCCATTTCTCACTGTAACTGTGTCCTGCGTCCTGTAGAATTTCTGAATAGGTCTTTGGCCGGAGCCTGATCATGTACATCTGGTAGCCAGAGGCTTGGAAGGCTTCAGCCAACAATAAGCAGCAGCCCTCAACATGTGCCCATATATGTAAAGACCCATACATAATTATGGAAAGAGGGAATCAATGCCTCAAACAACTTATTGATTGTGAGCCCTTTTTCAACCAACCAACCAACCAACCAACCAACCAACCAACCAACCAACCAA
>JAJKFI010000029.1:10492051-10525041 GCA_029204185.1 Lerista edwardsae
CAACCAACCAACCAACCAACCAACCAACCAACCAACCAACCAACCAACCAACCAACCAACCAATATTTATACACTTTTCGATGAAATTCCGCTACTACAACATCCATCATGAATTCTGCAACCCCATGTTAAATAGTTGGAAAAGTTATTTCTGTCTGTTTTCTTCTTCTTTTTTATAACAGTGGCTATGGCCAGATTTTGAAAGTTGCTATTTTGGACAACACTTTATCTTTTTCATGCACATATTGGCTACCATCCTGACACATGTCTTTCTTAATGTAGGTGTTACACATTGCTGTCAAGTGCCATAGAATAAGTATAAATCAATATTTCTTGGTTGAAAACTTAGAATTGCTGATGAAGCTCCGGTTTATTATAGATGCCTTAAACCTATTATGTGTCTGTACTGTACTATATCTACTAGCAGAATATTAATTGTTATGATGGTTGAGCTCGGCATGGAGACATGGCTTGTATATTACAAGCACCCCAGGGGAGAGGGTCGCCAATTTTGACTGAAGCCATTCCTGGATTTCCTCTCCCCTTGAGCCCAATTGGCCCGAGCCCAATGCAGGTGATATACTCGTACCACTTGTGACTCTGTTGCAAATGGCACCGTAAAGCGCTTCCAATGCCCGCAGTAGGCCATTGCTGCCAGCGCTGGGGTGGCACCATGACAACTCTGGCCTCAGGCGCCCCAGAAGGGAGCACAGGTAGCCAGTGAGTGGTGAGTTTGCTTCTTCCTGGCAATATGGCCTTTCAGGGTGGGTGGAAGGGAGGGATGGAGCAAAGGCGGCATAGGTGGCAACTCTCACTACCAGTTCCCGACCTCTGATTAAGGATGTGCAGCCTTACTTGGAGGCCAGCACAGGAGTGAACAGATCCATCGCCTGCCCTGCGCCCTTATTCCAGGGAAAGGGGACAAATGTCCCCTTTACTCGCGGAGGCTCCCATCACTGCCTGGCTGCCGCGGGATGCAACAATAGATGCCTGGCTACCACTGTGCTCCCGGGAGGTCAGCGAGTTCAGGATTAGGCTCTTACAGGATTAGGATTAGGCTGATGGAACACACACTGCATGCCATAAAGGTGGGTGGTCAGATTGCCAGTGAGCGGTAACTAACAATCAGTGTTGTCACCCTACCGGTTTGCTGGGCGGAGTTCCGTCCGTTGCGGGGAGGGCTTCCACGTTGATCGGCAGCGTGATCGCTGCATTCCATTGCGTAATGGCGGAGGCCCGCCCGCTGTAGCGGGCGTGCTTTCGCCATAACGCAACCGGAGGCAGCGATCACGCTGCCAATCAACGCGGAAGCCCTCCCCGCAACGGACGGAACTCCGCCCAGCAAACCAGTAGGGTGACAACACTGCTAACAATCCTTTTCACTTATCTCCTGGTAGGCTGCCTAATCACCTATGGGTCTCCTCAGCTATTTTGCTGGCATAAGTCTGAGGAAATGAAGGGGGCTGAACAGGTTGAAAAATCAGTGATAAGATTTGACATGGGCTTTTGCCGTCAATATCCACCAGCCCACTCCTTTGAGGCACTCCAACTGAACCGAATAATGTGCACTGACAGGGGATAGGATATGGCATCCCAAGACAATGAGACCCTAGTATTTTTAAAAAATAAAACCAGGTACTAGGGTAACAGGACAGAATGAAGTGTCCAAAAAACCTGAAAAAACTTGAACCTTCATCACACACACACACACACACACACACACACACACACACACACACACAGAGAGAGAGAGAGAGAGAGAGAGAGAGAGAGAGAGAGAGTCATAATGGCACTTTCTAGCCCTTAGATGAAATTAGGAGTACCATTGGACATGATTGATGAAAAATGATTGAGAGCACAATCCTAATCTGGAGTTAGGCCGGCACAGTTAGGCCAGCAAAATTTGGATGGCACAAGGACAACATAAAGTATATTTGGACCCCTCTCAGAGTCACACAGACGTGTGCCATCCTCCCTGACTCTGATAGTGGTCTAAATGTGCTTTATGGTGGCCCTGGTGCCGGCCAAACTTTGCTGGCCTAAACTTGTGCCAATTTAACTCCAGTTTAGGATTGTGCCCTGAAACAGATAATAATGCTGTAAAATAAATGAATAAAAAAGAAGGCCCATTGAAATGATGCATGTGTTGATGCACAACGATTAAATATTTCTCCTTTGTAAAGTGTGTATATGTGTGTGTGGGTGTGTGCACACCTGGGGAAAGTCTTCTTTTTAATAAATATTGGAATTGAAAGCACACTACACTTCAATCCCTTTTTATAACCCCTCATATAATGATAGGTTTGAAAAGGTGCATAAACCTCAAAGTTGTTCTTCATCTATCAGGAAGAAGCATGCCCATTCTCAAAACAAGGGGCTGGTGATTTATTGTTTGGATCCTCAGTAATAAACTTGAAATAATGCTCTTAAATTTCAGAGTTTTACTGTCAGTGAGACAGTCATTAGTTCTTATGACTGAATTTCAACACCATAACATTCATCAGTGTCTCTAAGAGTCCTTCAGCACCATCCCAACGTCTCTTGTCAGCTGAAGTTCAGTTTCAAAAGTGTGCCGACCGGAGAGCTTCATAACAAATATGGGGAGCACCACCACCAGCACCACCTGGGACTTTTCAGTGCCTTGTCTCAGTGGCAAGATTAACATTCTGCATTCCTTTGCAGCAACAAATGATGACGTTAATGCTTCTCACACTGCTGCGAATAAAAACATAGCCTATTCCCCCTTTCCGCCTGTGAATACATTTGTCCACAAAGCCATACCAACATAGTTCCAATGTGTAAGCAGAGCAAGTATACTTCCTTGGACATGAAAGTGCAAGGGATAGGATGGCAAAGTCCACATTGGCTCTCCTCAGCTAGCAAAGCATTGCTGCAGTTGCATGCGGCAAAGAAATGCTCCATCAGAAAAGAGAGTTCTCACCTGCCTGAGGTAACCCCAGTGCAAGTTCTGAAGATGGAATCCAACTACCCTGTGTGGAAGAGGAAGAGAAAAGGAAGGTGAAAAGCCATCTTAGTCACCCCTCTTGCTGGTGCCTCTTTAAGGCTATACTAGTCCCACTCACAGTGACAACAGAAGCATCAACTGCCTTGTGAAGAGGAGGAGAAAAAGAGCAAGAAAGGTACATCACCCTCTCTCAACTGTCTTCTGTTGTCCCAATCTTCCATTGTTGGATTGTCCATTGTCAACTGCTGATATGGTGGTGACGGTAATGCTTTCGCTAAGTAAGTAAGTAAGTAAGTAAGTAAGTAAGTAAGTAAATAAATAAATAAATAAATAAATAAATGGTAATGTGTTGATGTGGCATTTTAGCTGCACTACAAAAGCTGGCATAGCCCACTGTAAGAGGTCAACTTAGGAGCAGCCCAATCTAAATGTTATTGTGCACTTCACTTTAATAATTAAGACTGGCATTAATTCTAACTCAGGAGTTTAATACATAATTAATCTGGTCTCTTGTTTGGAATGATATATATGAATTATTTGTCAAGTAGAAAGTACTCAGAAATAAGTCCCTATCCTCTGTTCTCACCATGGCACAAAGCACAAAAACCCAGTTGCAAAGGTTTGTTCAATCTGACCATTTGCTTAAGAAACCTCATAACTGTACTAATACGAGTTTTCTAGTCTAGTTTCTGATGATGGGTGAGATGAAATTTTCATATTTTTTTTCATTATGAAACAAATGATAAAGCCATCATTGACCTAAATGTGCTATTGACCTAAATGAACTTACTTGAAAGTAAAGTCCATGGAAACAAATTGAATTCTCTTCCGATCAAATAAGATTAGAATTAAAGTGCAGATACGTTACCATCCATTCTGAAGTGCCTTGCAATTTGTCACTAGCTGAATTCCTGACTGCTGTAGTTTCCAAAGGTATACTGACTGTGGTGGGCTAAGTGCCTGTGAAGAGTTATATATGCTTATCTAGGAATATAATGGAATAAAGTCCAATGGAATAGATAACAGGCCCAGTGGAAGCAGCCTCTGGAGGCTCTCAGTAAGGCTTTGCAGTGCAGCAGGGATCATCAAATCACAGATCGCACGTCTGGTTGCAACCCACCATTTGGGTCATGACCCACAGTTTGGGAAATGCTGCTTTATCCAATATTACTCTTATAAGTGTGGTTGAGGGAGCAGTCAAGATGCTGCTAGCACTTACGGAAGATTCACATAGTAATATAGAACATATGCATTATCTTTGGATTTTTCTGCCTCCCCACCATCTCATCCTGGGTTACCACCATTTTGGATTTTCGTTATAACTGAATTGTGAGTCGTGGTGAGTTGGACACCTGGAATGACAGACTATGGATGCAAACCTAACCTGGAGTTAGGGTGGCATAGTTAGGCCAGAAAGTTTGGCCGACACGAGGGACACCATAAAGTATGTTTGGACCACTCTTGGAGTCAGAGAGGCCAGCACATGGACATGCACCATCCTCCCTGACTCGGAGAGTGGTCAAAACACGCTTTACGGTGGCCCTGGTGCCAGAAAAACATTGCTGGCCTAACTGTGCCAGCCTAACTAATGTTTGTCCTTCACATGCTCTGCTGTTGCTTGCCTATACTTGGCTTTGCTACCTAGAAGACTATAAGACGTGCACTACTGGATTAGACCAAGAGTCCCCCTGTACCTACATACTGTCCATTTCTTCTTCTTTTAAAGCCGGATGTTGGCAGTGGCAATAACCCCTGTAGCCTCTATGGTGTGGAACCCACACGCATAGTGTTGCTGTGTGGCCTTGCAAAACGGAACAGGCCATGATATATTTATATTTTGACTTTGACATCACTCCCGTGTGTTATTTTCCATTCAGGCATATATTATTTGTCATATTTCAAATTAAAAGGCATTTTTTTAAAAAAGCCAGAGAGATTGATAGGCCTTGTTGTAGATAAAACACGATATATTTAAAGCCAAGGTCATTTTGACCTACCCTGTAAGAGTACATTGTCTGCTATGCGAAAAATGAATGCAACACGGAAAACAAATTGTGTCACACTAGTCAGCATTTGCAAATGAAAAGAATGTTTTGAGATATGGAATTAAAAATACATTATAATAACTGAAGGGAAAGCTGATCATTAAATGTGTCCTGTAGTTCAATCCCAGCTGGAACACTGATTCTTTTCTTTTGGTAATAATTATTATAATTATAGGAATGCCAGGTTTTGAGTAACTCAGATGTTCTCTGTCATCTTCCACCCTGACAAAACCAATTATGAAGAACTAAAAAAAAAATGATCTTAAATGCAGTTCATGGCACCTCTCTAATATAGCCTTTCCAAAGAGTACAGAAAGTCAGTACAAGCTGAAGCTTGCACAGGTAAATCGATGACTAGGGATCCTTTGGACTTGGAAGAAGTTAAGGCTTCTTCCACTGCAAACTCCTGAGAGAATGGGATGGAACAGTGAAAATGGAATTTTCCAGCTGGCCCCAATCCACTGACTGTATTGTACTATGACCACATACACCCTCCTATTGCACTGTGGCCTAATCAAATGGTGGGTATCCAAACTACCCTCCCATTAAATTAATTAACACAATTAAACACAACTAAACACAATTAAAATAGTAGTTTAGATGAACCATCTCCCACACAAGTAGGAGAGGAAGCAAGGTGTGTATGTATGTAGTAGTATGGAGAATAGGCTGTGGCTCTGCAGATGTTTTGCTTGTAGAATGCCCTAGGTCAGTGTTATTTCAATGCTTTCACATAATACGTTGTCCTAATCCTGCTTTCTGTCAGGGATGTTTCATGGTTGTGCAGTTGCTGCAGTCCAAGAACGCCAGTTAGCATTCCAGGAGTGTCATTTTATTATCAATCAACAATTTTATTTTTATTGCTTATAAAAACAACAATTTTATTATGTCACAATGATGGCACTTCCTGCTTGATGATGTCACCTCTGGTCATGGCATCACTTCCAGGTTAATGATATCACTTCCACTGGTTTCCGACACAAGTACCATTCTAAAAAGTTTGAGAACCACTGTCATAGATAGTGGCGGACCTACGTTTTTGGGGCCTGGAAGCTTGAACTGTCATGGGAGCCCATTTGTAACCAGTAACAAGGTCTGGATAACCAACGTTATCTTCTTAAATGAGTTGTTCCATGACAGATCACCACAAATTTTTTAAATTCATACAGTAGGCCCACAATTTTTAATCAATATGTTATGAAGTTGTGTCTGGGGCCTCTCTGAGATTAAGGGCACTGAAGCTTAAGCTTCAGAGCTTAAGCTTCAGAGATCCAGCCCTGCTTACAAGTCCCTTTTAAGTTCCAGCACAAACACAAAATCCCTTGTGCATACTTCAAGGGCCCTTTTGACATGGGCTACAATCCTGAGCTGGAATGAATATCACCTATTTGTGATCAGGCTTTGAAACAACATAAAGAAGTAACAACATATAAATCTAATGGTACAACAGTGCCTTTATATGCAGCTGTAATATTGACATATAATATGCTGTTGTACTCATATAATATACTGTTGCATAAAACAGCTATAAAATTGTCATTTTTGCACATTACAAAATAATGTAGCATTGTGGTTAATATACTGTGGTTAATGTAGTTAATAAAGGTTGCAAAAGATTTTTTCTTTTCACAAAGTACTCAACATGATTTTACAGTACATTGTGCAGGAAAAAAACAGAAATCAAAGTCTACATATAATACAGGAAGTTCTACATGCCATTCTCAGGGTTGCGCTACCGTGACATTCATAATCTATGCTTGACTTGTGACATACTCACCTAAAAGAGTAGTCAAAGCAAAGTTGCATGCCACACATTTTGAAACTAAAGTTTTGAATTAAATGGATGCTTCTTTTGAAGTCTGGTTGCTATAGAATGATTTTCACCACTCGTTTAGAAGAAGTATCAGCTGGTTTAGTACATGTTACTTTACATGTTTTCCTTCCACAATCCACAGCAATGGCATTTGCCAGCAGGCAATTATACTCACAGTATGATGGCCTGACTCACAAATTGAACTCACTTATGGAAAAGGAAACATGGCGCACAGTGCTATGGCGCACGCCAATGCCCAACGTTATTGTTTCTGACCAGAAGCAAATAGTCCCAAGGCTGCAGCATTGTGAGGAATCTGGCTTCATTTGAAGGAGAGAGCGTATGTGACCTAAGTCCCAATCTCAACTAACTTCCCCAGCTCATTCCTCTCATGAACTTCAGGCAGTTCATGAGGCGTGAACTGCATCCTGCTGTGGGTTGGCATTCACAGAGGCCTTCTCAAAAGCAGGAGCCGCCCCACCTCCTCCGACTCAGAAGTGATTGTGGAGACTTGATGACATCACAGCAATAACTTCTGGAACTCTCAGTTTGCAGTCACCGGCTTCGGAAGCAGTGGCCGGCCTCACTCTGGGCGACTCTGCTGAGAATGGCTACGGCCACAGCAACCATTCTTGGTGCGGTTTCGTGTTGCTCCTAGTGAGCCCAACCAAGTAGACAGCCTCACTTTGAGTGGCTTGGCTGGGAGTGAGGTGGGGCAGGAACACAGCCACTGGCATTGCCGCTCCCCACAGAGTGCCGCCAGGGGTCACAGCATCCCAGTGATCCACCTCAACCACGGAATTGATCAAAAGGAATTTTTGTTCCTTTACTTTGGTGTAAGCCTCTGCTTCCCCAATGGATTGCCTCGGTTCTGTGCTAGCTATTTTGCTGGTATAAGTCCATGGAGAGCACCAGAGAGGGAAAGGCAAAGTAATGGAAATAGGAGCTTGGCACAAGTCACTGTTGCTGAGATCAATCCATCCAGTGGTGTTATCCTACCAGTATGCTGGGCGGGACATCCGGGTGATCGGCAGCTCGCCCATCGCGTACCGCAGCATAACGCCATTTGCGTAACTTATGCAAGCGGCGTAATTGGTTACGCAAACGGCGTAATGCTGCAGTATGCAATGGGCGGGCTGCTGATCACCCGGATGTCCCGCCCAGCGTACCGGTAGGATAACACCACTGCATCCATCCCTTCCCTGTTCTACCTCCTGCCTTCCCTTCCCAACCCAGAAATTCCTCCCCTTCCCACCCTGTTCCTCTTATGGCCTGCTTCCTGCACAGGCTTGCTTCTGCTTCCACATGTAGCTAGTTACAGCAGCGAACTGCCAATGCTGCCGCCATTTGTAGAGCTGTTTTTGAAATGGCCACTGGCAGCACACTGCATGCACTGCCATATGGCCATTTACAGCGGTGGATCTGTGTTCCACCACCATTAACCTTGTGTTTGGGTTGGGCTGCTTCAGTGACCTTGTGTTTGTTTTATTTACTTCTATAGAGATGTGAGCATTTGAATGGAATAAGGTAGCATATCAGTCCTGCAATCAATCAAGCTGCATTAGCCTTCTAAACATGAAAAATCTAAGCAGCTCTTTTCTGCCAGCATCTTGACTTCTACTGCAGTCTCTCCCACATCAAAGCCTAACTCCCTCTGCCTCTTCCAGATTCCGCCAGCTCAGACTGCCTTTGTCTTTCTCATTGCCCAAGAGTGTGGAGTGTCACCTGAGTAATTCATATCTTAAGGTCAAGTATCCACTTGACCAGACTAGGAGCCTTCCTTTCGGAGAGCTAGTTCAGTCATTAGCATTTGTTAATCCCATTTTGTTCAATCCCCAGTCAGGCCCTGCTCAGAGAAAAAGTCTCCACTTCATTCCCTGTTACCAGCGAGGCTTTGTATGTGAGACAGTCCATATTCTGCATATACAGGCATGCCCCAGTATCTGCTGGGGTTCTGTTCCAGCCTTCACCATGGATACCTGAAACTATGGATAATGGAGATTCCTTTTTAAAGATAGGGGAACATCAGTGGTTTTGTTGCAACAAGGTAAAAAAAAGAGAGACTTGTTTAATGTTCCCCTGTCTTTTTAATAGGCATCCCAGTATCCATGGTAACTATGGATAACTGAAACTGTGGGTACCAATTCAGTGGATACCGGGGCATGCCTGTAATACATCAATTGTCCTGTTGTTGATCAGTGTCAGTCCCAGAGGTGGGCAAAGTTCAAAATTTTTCAGGCTCCTGAAGCACTGTTTACAGCTGTTCCTTCCCCTCACCTTCAGAGCATTCATGGCTGCGAGAGCAACATGGCAGCCACTCCTCCGCTATGCTGTCATAACCACGAATGGCTCCAAAGGTAAGGGGGAAGGGCCACTTCACATGGCACTTCAGACACCTGAAGAATGTAGTGATGTGCCCCTCCCCGGAGCAATACTGATGTTGATGAGCAGTAAATCTAAAATCCATTTCTTAATTCTATAACAGTGTAGACCTATTCTAAATAACATAACAAGAAACCTGTTCTAAAGTAGTAGTAGTAGTAGTAAATAAATAAATAAATAAATAAATAACTGTTGGGTGGGCTAACTAGCTAGACCAAACCATTATTACAATAACAGTGACATCAGAGGTCATGGCAAGCCTCATGAGGATGCCAGACAAAACAGAAACGTTTTGAACTATTGCCCAATCAAGTGCAGCCTGTACCTTCTGCCTAAACACACTTTACTGGGAGTAAATCCAGTGGTGTTATCCTACCAGTACGCTGGGCGGGACATCTGGGTGATCGGCAGCCCGCCTGTCGCGTACCGCAGCGTTACGCCGTTTGCGTAACGTACGCAAGCGGCGTAATTGGTTACGCAAACAGCGTAACGCTTCGGTATGCGACAGGCGGGCTGCCGATCACCCGGACGTCCCGCCCAGCGTACCGGTAGGATAACACCACTGAGGAAATCCCATTGAACTCAGTGACTGTTGCTTCAGGGTAGACAATCATAGAATTGCACTGCTTGTATTGCAATACAACAATCCAATACGACACACACTTGAAGATTTATTATTTAATGACAAGAGCCTAAATGGTGATTTGCACGTGTGAGCAATAACAGATCATCACAGGCAGGGAAACTTTACTGGACAGAGAGTAACTAGGGTTTGTGTCACCTGGTATGAGAGGTCATTGCGTCACCCCCATGATGGACCTCCTCCTGTACCAGACCATACAGAATAAATTGCAAAATCATATGTGCAGCCTAGAAACAGTAGCATCACTAAGGTTGGTGTAACTCCCATTGTTTGTTTTACTACGTAACAAATCATGCAACAAATCACTAGCCAACAAAAAAACAGTGGCCAACTTCGGTCCCAATCCTATACTCCCCAGGGCTGGCAGTATGTTTATACCACCATAAGCTACTCCAGTGCCGATTGTACAAGCATTCTGCCAGTGCTGAGGTCAGCGCCAGTTGGTGCTGGGCCTCAGTGCCGAGAAGATTCGTTGCTGGAGCGCCAGTCAGTGAGTATCACCGCCAGTTGGTGGCAAGGCTTTTCAGGGCTGCAGGAAAGGCAGGGGAAAGGCAGGGAAGGGGCAAACTAGGCAGGGGGAGAGTGGCCTGAGGGAAGGACCATGTCTGCAAGGGGGTGAAGATCAGTGATGTCATGCACCCAATACGCACCACTACGCAAGTACCGGTTCCTAGAAGTTGAGCTGGCCCCGCCCACTCGAAGCTGGCCCCGCCGGCTGGTTGGCTCAGCAGCTGCGCATGCGTACTGCACGCCCGCAGCCATTGCCTGCACTTTCTGTGAGGAGGCAGGCAGGCAGGCAGGCAGCGTGGTGGTGGCAGCAGCAGCGGCAGCAGCGGAGCAAAAGGACCGGAGGTGGCAGCAGCGGCAGCAGCAGCAGCAGCAGCGCGAGAGACCCGGGAATAAGGCAGCAAGCGTGAGAAGGTAGGCTGCCTGGGGCTCCCGCTCCTCCAGCTGCGCAGATCCAGTGTCCGGGTTTCTCCTGCAGCCTCCCCCCAGCCCCAGCCCTCACGCGGTCTTTTTTTGGTCGCCCGTTCCCCTGCCTGCACCTTGCCGGCTCCTTACATTTAACATTAAAGTTACATGGCTCCCTGTCCCAAAAGGGCTCACAATCTAGTACAGTCTAGCCTGCTATTTAACCAGGGAACAGTTGAAGCAAACTATGTATATACACATCTCTAGAAAGCAAAGCAACAGAAGTTAAAACAACACTAACCACAAGCTGAAATTATTACAAACATGATCACATCCATGGCAACCATCACGACCTCACTTCCGGCTATGGCCTCACTTCCTGTCACGACCTCACTTCCGGCCACAACATCACTTCCGGCTTATGATGTCACTTCCGGTGGGCGGACCCCAACAAGTGCCAATCAAAAGTGAGTACCTGTTCCTAAATCATTTGGATGACACCACTGGTGAAGATGGTGGCACAATCTGCTGCCGAGTGCTGAACCCCTTCCTGAGCTGCGGAGGCCAACACAGTTCTCCTTGGTTCTGCGTCTGCTCTATAGTGGGCACAGATTTGAGTAGATCTTGGGCCACTGAGACTCTACATGGCATAAGGGAACTGATATAATGAGGCGCTTACATTTCCTTCTTCACTGGCTCCACAGGATACAGTGGCAGCCATTTTGGCACCATTGTAATCCACAGCACTGGAGAAGCATAGGATTGAGCTGCCCGTGACACACAAACAACTGAATAAGAGTTCTAGTATTAGCTCTGGTACATGGAAATGAGAGTTGCCTCATACTTGCACCTTATTGGTTCCCTGCTGTGATTTATGACATCTAGTTGGCACATAGAACAATTGGTCTCATAGATCAGTTTTGAGTTAAGGAACCCCACTTTTGTTATGTAAGGCAATTGTGTTTTCCTTCTCTGGTTATTTGGCTAAACAAATATTTTTTGTTTTTTCTTTACCTGCTAATGCTGTGTTCTTTTGTAATGTGCAAGAAGGAAGGTTTTATAGCTGTTTTATGCAACTACATATTAACCACGTTTTTTAATTGCCCACAGGAGAAACAACAACTCTTGGATGTTTCCATTTGGCTGCTGCTCTGTGTATTAAATGTGTTGCTGTGAATGTGTTGGTACTGGGATTTTATGTGTCTGTGTGCACAGAGCGAAAGAGCTTAAAAATTAAAATCTGAGATATGGTAATTAGGGAATAATAATGCTGAACTGGTTTCAAATATATCTCTGCCAACATTCTCAGGAATTCTCTCAGGAACATTCTCAGGAATTCTTAAAAGAATTTTTCCTATCTGTGTATTATGCCACAGAAATAAGACGGGCAGCCCAAGCTTAACCTGCATGGGCTCAGCCAGTGACAAACCAATGGTCCTGTCACAGCCACAAACCAATTCCTTGGGTGGCTATAAGAGCACAATCTTAAACTGCACTGGAATAGCGAGGCTGGTGGGCCTGCGCTATATCCAGTGCAGCTTGGTACGCTGGGGAGCCTCCTTGGGGCAAGGGCATGTTCACGCCCAAGGGCCACTGTAAAGCACGTTTGGACCACTCTCGGAGTCAGAGAGGATGGCGCACGCCTTTGTGCTGGCCTTTCTGACTCCGAGACTGGTCCAAACATATGTTACGGTGTTCCTTTGCCAGCCAAATTTTGCTGGCCTAACTGTGCCGCCCTAATTCCAGGTTAGGATTGCGCCCTTAAATCGGCTGCTGGTTTTTTGTCCATTGGATTTTTTTTAAGCGATGTTTATTGTTATATATTAAAAGTAACTAACTAACCCTAGTGGTGCCACTGCATTTAGGTTACATATAGGTGTCACTTCGGGGGTACCGGGACTGGCCAAAGTGCCTGGTCGAGGCCACTAAGGGACCACCTGCAAGGCCTTTCCCTGAACTACCAGTCCAGGGGAGAGAGCACAATGGGCCAGGGAAGCACGGGCCCAAGGCCTCAAGCAGACTGCATAGGTGCTGATAACAAACCAACCCATGATGTCAGCCCTGGGGGAGGTCCCAGGGGAAGTCCTGCCCTCACAGGAAGGGGTGGGGCCTGGCCGACTGGCTGGCCGGCCAGCCAGCTCATAAGGAGCCCAGCCACACTGGGGAGAGGTCACTCTCTCTCTAGCTGGAAGGCCGAGGAGATGGTGGCCCAAGCAGGTTGCGGATCTCCCTCCCCATACGGGCTACCTTACCCATACCTAGAGGGGGTCAAAAGGGACCCACAGGCAATCCACCAGCCATTCACAACTCGGGGTGTCAGTCCTGCCCTGAGATGGACGTCACAATAGAATAATTTATTCTGTATGGTTTGGTATGGAAGGAGGTCAATCATGGGGGTGATTGCATGGGGTGATGCAAACTCTAGTGTCACCACTGCAGTCTTGGGAAGCCTAGTTTCCATTCCATTACACTTGTATCCTAACCTTACTCTATGAAACGTTGAGTAACTGTTCAGCTACATAATTCTGAGTGATAGGTTTAAGCTGATGGCCACCCAGCAAGTTCTACAGCTGACGAAGGATTTTGGCTTAGATTTTTCTTCTTTCTGTTCCAACAACCTTCCATATATAGCACTGAGTTTCTACAATAACTCTAGCAGACAAGATCTGGGGGAGATATGCATCATAAGAATTGAGCTTTTTAAAATATCTTTTAGGATGTTCCGTATAATAAGGTGAACCTTAGGCAAACTCCTGTTCAGAGATATTCTGCTAAAAATACCCAATCATCTGGGAGCATGTGGTGTCTTTTGAAAAATCATAATGAACAATTCTGAGATTATCATGAAGCAGTATGCATTGATTAATGTTCTTTTACAGCTTTAGGTGTAAGCATGTGTACTTTTGTCAAAGCTCAGTGAAAGCAGCTGCAAGGCAAGGCTGATTTATAACCCCTTCCTTCTTTCCTTTTAAGAAAGGAGCTGCTGGCACGCTGCTAGCAGCTACAACCTGTAAAGCCATCATCATTACACAAATAGATCTGGCCAGCAGGAAATGCTTACTTCCTGAGCATACTCCTGACGCTCTTCATGAAACTGCAATTAGACAGATGCCTTGTAATAGAAGTGAAGAAGCATAATGGCAAAAAGTAGTCTATGGGCTCAGACTAAAAAGAAAACAGCTGTTTAGATTTTTAACCTGCTGAGCTTTTTACTTGAAAGAGAGGGAGCAGATTTTCACAGGCACTATCATGATTTAGAAGCTGCTTGCCAAACTCCTGAGTAATTGGGAAATTAATCTGCAATTTGACTTTGAAAATATCACAGCCATATTTAGCATGATTCTAGCACTTTAAATTGTTGTGGGATAAAGAAAGCACGATATGCTGTATGTATTTCTATCACAAACTCAGGTGATCTCTGGTCCAATCCTATCAGGACCTTATGCAGATGGATATTGTGAACTGTCAGCTTCAACAGCAGTGGGTGGCTCATCACCAATGGTGCAAGAGCTGGGAAGCCATGTGCTTGCAGTGCCGGGTCTCCAAACCATTGCCAGAGCAGGTTCAGGGAAGGATTTTGGCCAGTTTGTGGGTCGGAGGGGGAGGATCTTTGTGGCAGCTGTGCACACTCCTGTTCCCCCTTTCTAGCCCAGACCCAAGCCCAAGAGTCTCTTTAGACTTACAGGAAAGGAGCTAGCGTAAGTCAGGGAAGATCCATTAGAGGTCTGGAGGCCAATGGAAAGGTAAGTAAAAAGGTGTTTACTTTCTAATCCTGGACTGGGTGGTCACCACCATCCCAATAGCATTCAGCATCTGCTCTGTCGGATGGCTGCAAAGTCTGGGCTGGCAGTTGATAGGGTTGGCTTGTGAGTTAAGCAAAATGGGACCACCCCCAAATAATATAGTAGTTTTGGCAAAATCAGGCGACTAACTAGGTATTCAGCAGTGTATCAATCAATTGGTAAATTTAAAGAGAACATAAGGATACAAAACTGAAAAAAAAATAGAAAAAATAAGTGCTGATTAAGCACGCTCTCCAGAACCACAGAATGTTGATGTAGCCATTGAAAAAACTAACAGCAGAATATGGGAACATGGTAAGCAAGGGTGGCCCATCTGAGGCAGATTGCAAGGTGGCCCTTCAATCTGAGTCTGCCGCTGCCACAGCCTCCCTCCAGCCTGCCGTGGATGCAAGTGGCACTGATCTGCTTTTCACCTACCTGAAAAGTGAGCACCCATCTCCCTACCTTGCTCCAGGAGTGGTTTGTTCAAACACAGAAGGGCAGGACTTTTGCTTTGATTTTTCAGACTGTTTGAAACAAGGAGTTCCTTCATTGACGTGGTCCTTCTATATCAAGCCAGAAAACCTACAACTTCTGCAACTGAAGGAACTGTGTGAGGAGTGCAGTAAGTGGCTGAGTTTTGTTTGTTTGTAATTGTGTAGAGGCAGCAGACATGAGGTGATGTTCTGGGTCACGTTGCCACTGGGGTCAAGAATAGGGAATTGGCTTGCTTGAGCCAATTTGCCATTAGAGTTGGAGAGATGCAACATATTGTTGCAGCGCCCTCTTGGGTATACTCATAGTGAACTCAGGTGGTTGAGTGCCTATTAATTTCGTTGAATGCTAAATGTGGTGACCCATGAGCTTAGTGGCCCCCTGGAACCACAGAATCATGTGATGACAGTTCAAAAAACAATTGCAAAACACCAGGGGAAAGGAGAGGAGAGAAGATTGGCCTGTCTGGGCCTTAGCAGCTCATCCTGCATTCTGGAGGTGGGCAGTAGAGTTGGGTAGATGCCAATGGCATCACTAGGGTTGGTGTCACCCAGTGCGGTAATGGTGCCACGCTCTTTGATTGGCAGTTTCCAAGCACCCTGCTTCAGCCCTTTCTCCATCTACTCTGCACACAGCACTGGCACTCTTTGAGGTGAGGAAGGATTGTTCCTCCATGTATCTCTTTTTAAAAATTTTATAGGGTCACCCCCTGATAGTGCAACTGGGTGTAGGCCACACACTCCATACTCCCGCCCCAGTGATGCCACTGGTAGATGCCAAATTTTGTTGCTGGTCTTGCTTCTCCCATTCCATTAATACAAGGCAGATAGAACTGAACTGTGAAATGATTTAACTCTAGTTAATTTTGAGTTCTATTAATCTCTTCTCTCCTTAAAGAAACTGTTTTGATGAACAACTTTAAAGTTTAGTCCAGCAGGTTACTAGTGCAATGGTTCTCAAACTGGTTCCCAAACTGGTGGGTTGTGACCCATCAGCCAGGTAAGCACTTGACCCTGTTCCTTTATGCACTGCTGCAGGGGCAGAGGGTTGTTTTTTTTTACTTACCTCTGCCACTGCCAGCCTCCAGGGGGTGTGAAGAACCCCACAGATGCCTCTACAGGACTCCCAATTCTCCAAAATAGTTTTCTTAAAAAGCGTTTGAAAACCACTTCCGGTTTTTGATCCAAACCAGGAAGTAGTTTTCAATCTTTTTTTTTTATGGTTCAGGAGGCCTGGGGATCCCTGCAGAGGCATCTGTGGGGCTCCCCCCACCTGGAAGCTGGCACTGGCAGAGGTAAGTAGGAAAAAACCCCTTTGCCCCCACAGCAGTTCAATCCTATGGGTTGCATTGTTGCCATAGCTCCTCTCCCACACACACTTACAGCACTCCCAACTCCCTTGTAGGACTTTGGGAAGCACCATTAGTGAATCACATCTGGTGTCTACAATTTTGAAATGGACATTTTGTCACTTAATTAAAAAAAAAGATGACTGTTGGTCATCTCCCTCTTTAGATAGAGTTCAACCCTCTGTGGAGCTAATTACTCCAGTGAAAATTTAGCTCCAACTCTCCTTAAGTATTAATTTTTAATTAAAAAAAATTAATGGGCCACATTGGAAGCATATTGAAAAATCTTCACATGGGATAATACTTTTAGAGTCTCCACCTCCTTGAAGGTCTTTGCTGAAGTCAAGGCACGCAAATTGAACACTGTGATATTTTCTCTGTAATGTTTTCAGGAAAGTGTACTGTAAATATTTCCAGCAAATGCACTTAATAAACAAAGCATTTGCCAAGTGTTGTTGCTTCACTTTTGGATTAAGGTTACACAAAATGTTTAGGCTTTTTTTTTTTTACAAGCAATGAGAACATTTACCAATTATTCAGGCACCCTGTATGTGACCTTGTAAGGTGCAAAATATCACCTGGTGTGTGTGTGTGTGTGTGTGTGTGTGTGTGTAGGATTCCATATTACATCAACAACAATGTTATCCATTATCCATCAGTGAAATTTCTTCTGCATTTACAGTTTCAATTGTACAGTCACTATTATTGGGACACCATCAGAACTGGATTTTAAGCACACAGACTACTTTATCATAAGTAAAATAAATGAAGGCAGTGGCATCCCTATAGGGGGCGGGGTTCTAAGTTTTGCAAGGAGCCTTACCTTGCCGTGGAAATCGCTCCTTTCCCGCACCGTTTCAGCCAATCCTCACGGAGAAAAGCAACGTCTTGGCATTGCTTACTGGCTACAGCGGCAAGGGAGAGAAAGAAATTTACATGACAGGGTAAGGCTCCCTGCAAAACTTAGAGCTCTGCCCCCCTGTAGGGATGCCACTGGATGAGGGACACCCTAGTGAAGCTGGACCTTCGATAATGTAAATTACAACAAAAAACAAGTGGTCAAAGGAAGGCTTTGTGAGAAGTCAATGTGCTGGAAGGGAGTTCATGGTTCACTTATACTCTACCACATTTGTCCTCCCACCGCTCTGGCCAAGATAGCACTTCAATTAGTCAGATCTCCTGCTTTGAACTGAGGCTGGATGTGCCGAAATGAGCAGACGGAGCTATTCCCGTCACAAATCTCAGCAGTTTCACCTGTAAATCACTGGATACAAACTGCTACACAGAACCTACCGACAGGAGCTGGTTCCAGTGCTGGCCACCTCTTCTGCCATCCCCTGCATTCAGCAAGGCAGGAAAGGAAACCTCACTATCATTCCCCTGCCTCTGTTGCTGCCTGCTTCCCCATGCCCCTTTTAGCCTTCTCAATCACACTGATGGTCTTTTCCTGAGAAAGGACAAAAAGATTAATTCTGCTAATCTGATTTAGCTGTGTCCTGGCTCCTAACACAACCCTAAGAATACCAAAATTCTCCATAATGCTTGTTCATTTAGTTGACATTTTATCCTGAGAGTTCAGGGAAGGTTGCATTACATTATGTATTTAAAAGCAAGACACGGACTTCAAACTGTAGCATAGATCTTAAAAGTAGACAAGGCTTGCATTTCTACTTTGCTCATCAGAAGCAGAAGGAAAGCAAGCATTCATTTTCTTATCTCCTGGTTGCCAGGAGGCTTCATTCAGCCTATCAAATTAGTCAAGTCTGTTATTTAGCTAAGTGCCCGTTGTGGTCACCATCTCACAAAAATGTTGTGTATGCAGAAATTCACATGGTTGAACACATCCAAATATGTGCATCGGATAACTATTGCCATTGGTGGGGAAAACCCCCTATCTTAGGAGCTCCACCCCAAACCACAACGCCATACTTTTCTGGGATTGCACATTTATGGCTTTAAGGTGTGTGGTCAGTGGAGGCAGAACAGGTAGAACCATCAAAAACTAGATAGGCAGAGGCAGTGCCCAGATGAAATGGTGGGAGGGGTCAAAGCCACTTGGACAGTCAGACACATCACAGAATGTGTGACCTTTAATGGTTGACCTCTACTGGGTACTTGTCAGAATATGGTTGTATTTGTCAGACTAGTAAAATACTGGTTGTTCCACAGTTCTCAATCTGGCAAATTTAGCATGTGACAGACAGAACATGGCCACTTTGCCCCACAAATGAGGCTATTGGACTTCTTCTCTCCTTGAAATGTGACCTCTCCTTTCCTTTTCAGCTCCCTTACAGAGGGAGAACCACAATAGCTAAGCAACAGATATAGGAGGATTTGGGTTCAAATGTCACCCCTGACATGAACTTACTTAGGCTACCCACGCTCATCCCAGACTCCCATCGGCAATGTGGAGATAATGATGCTGCCCTACTGTACAGATTAGAGTGTGATAATGTACCTAAGGCACTTCAAAGAGCCAGATAAATGCAAAGTATTACTGGGGAAAGAACTGCTATAGTATACGTTCTGATTGGTATGGTACTTTTCTGAGACTAAATTGAGAAGAGCCACAAGATTCAAGTTCTGACCCATCAGTAGAGGTGAGAGAAAATCGTTTTATTTTTTCATGGATGTTGGTGTTTTCCAAATGTAAAAGTGCAGAAACTGGTATTATGTGGGTCTTTTAATTCAAAATGTATAATTATAAATTATAATGACTTTAAAAGTGGGTAATCTGTATGGTATTATTCCAGCAGATGAAGCCACAGTCATTACCCATGCACCCCATTAAGTAATAAATAAAAACCAAATATTTTTTTTTTGCGGATTTTGGCTTTGTTTGTTTTAACAAATATTAGAAGTGCAGAAAGCTGTGTTATGTGCTTTCAGTTTGCTATCACCATTTTCATCCACCTCTACCCATTGGACGTTAAGGTACTGTATGAGCCGCATCATTGCCAGGTTCTGGTGGAGCCCTTGGGTATAGTCCTGTCCTAGGGCCCCATGATAATCTGGTGCACACACACACTGCCTCCCTTGGAGAAAGAGCAGTACAGGAGAACTGCATGGAATAGCAGGGAGGAGTGTCCAAGGCAGCATTTGACTCTACTGCCCTCCAACAAAAGCAGCTCCTGGGAGGCTCTTTTATTCCTCAGGTTGTAAGTGGAGGGAGGATGGGAGAAAGCAACCATGGTGCAAATCAGTTTTGATTGACTTGCACTACCACTGCTTGCCAGCTGTCAGGGCTGGCTCCTGGGCCCTTGTGTGGCCCCTGGTGCCACTCACAGTTATGCTAGGATTGTCTGTTTTATTAAAAGAAAAAAAGAAAAACTGTTTTATTTTACATATTCGAAAGCAACACCACACTGTGCGGGATTTCCAAAGAGCACAGCATCAAGAATAAATATTGCATGCCCTCCAGATTGGGAAGTAGCCCTCACAGATGTATTCTTTCATCATGAACCCAGCAACATATCATACATAATTTACTGGCTAAATATAGCCATGATATACTGAGAGATTCACATTTAGTGAACTTGGTTATCTGTCCATATGGTGCTGCAACCTTTGGCAGAAGGTTGGGTTGTATAGAAGTTAACAGAGCTGTGACAAGTAAAACTAGATTAGCCGACTCTGTGGGGTTCTGACACTGGTATTGGCTTGCATTTCCCAAAACCCGCAACCGCACCAACACTTCTCTGAATCCAGCATGCTTATTTGTTAACATCTTCTAGTAAGTGCATTTGCTGGAAGTATTTACAATACCATAGAGGTTCTTCCTGAAAACTGTAGTGGCAATTTATCACAATCAACCTTTGTTATGTGAGTTAGGAAGAATGCTCTGGAGCATGGCGAGGAGCTTAGTGATATCCTAACCCTGTGCATGAACAATTTATAAACCAGCTTTTGTGGAACTGTACTGGTCTGCCCAGTGTAGGTGACTGTCCCATTTCCCGTAAGGCAGCTGCAGGGATATGGCATGTCTCCCATGGATCCAGGCATGGGCTGGTGCTGCTCTATAGGCATCCTTAAAGTGATCAAGCTCCTAATTGGAAATGGCTTGTTAGCAGAAAAAAATATATATGAGCAGTTTCTCTGAAACCATTTACTCTAGTACTCACATGTATTATGTGATGTATTTTAGAACAACGCTGAATCATTTGTGTTGCGTGTAATGAAACTGAGCTGGAATCCATTAAAGTCTTAATGTTCCTTTCAAAGGATCAAGCACTAAATCAAAATGTAGGGGCCACATTATGCATTTTGTGTCAGGAATGAGTCAGATCCTCTCATCGAAAGCCACATAGGAAACATCGTATTGCAACTTGGGAACATCCCATTGGAATAAGTGGATTTCAGGCACTGAGGCAGGAACTGAGGTGGAACTGAGGCAGGGATTTTGTTGGTCCTCCATTTCCTTGCTTCCAAATGAATTCTTTATCTTGCTAATAGCTAGCAACAATCAAGAGTGTGGAGAAAAAGAAAATTTTTGTACCTGCTCATAACAGATTTTGATGGGAAATAATATCCTGGAAGCGAGAATCACACTGCTGGGAAAATAATCAGCCCACTGTTTTGGAATAAGTTTGGGGTCTAGTTTGGCAGAGTTGAGAGGGGCCATGGGTGAAACTATCTCCTCTTTACAAGAACACACGTTGCCAATGAAGACTTTAGAAGAAAACCCTGCATCGAAGGCAACAATACATATCCATAATATTCTTCTGTCATTTAAGGTCAGCTTAACCTTCTTGAAGATGAAGCCAAGAACTCCCTAAGTTAATCATCATCTACTGTAGAGCGAGTGGTTATTTGATTCTGAAGTTTTGTCCAAGACCGAACGAGTGTGTGAGAAACTGGTGAAATGTGAGATTCATTTATGCAAGGTCAGAGTGACCTCGGTTTCAAGGGATAGCTACAATATTGTCAGACATTCACACAAGAAAAAGGTAACGTCCATCCCAATTATTATTTAAGGCACTTGTCTGTGGAGACCCTTTCTTTGCCATGCCTCAGAAAGTCAAATAATCATTAATACTAAAGAAACCTGTCTATCTGGGAATTGATTGTTTCTAAAAACAGATGACTTCAGCTGCTGTGACTATTGCCTGGCACAATTATTAGTTTTCATTTTCTTTTTTCATTTATATCTCATCTTCCTCGCATGGAACTCAAAGCGGCATACATAAGTTTCTGAGGTTGGTCCCTATCCAGGTACAGCATAGCTTCAGGAAGGCTGCTGGGGCACCACGTACTCCATCATTGGATGCTGTTGTCCAGGCCTATTCTTCTTCGTTGACCTTCCCTGCCTTCTTGCCTGCTTTCATAAGAACATAAGAAAAGCCTTGCTGGATCATGCCAAGGGCCCATCTAGCCAGCGATGGGATCTGCAAATTGAGAAGGGGAATGCTGGGCGGGACTTGCATGAGACTTCCACGTGATTGGCTGCCTGTCCACAGCATTCCGCGGCTGCCCTGGCCTCGGGAGGGCTGCCCCCGGTTGGTGCGCCCCACCGCTGCTCACCCAGGCACCCAGCGCATCCTCCCACCCGTCCTCCATGGCGAGCAGGATCCCTCCCCCGAGGCCAGGGCAGCCGTGGAACGCTGTGGATGGGCTGCCAATCATGTGTAAGTCCCGCCTAAGTCCCGCCAGCGTCCCCCTTCTCAATTTGCAGATCCCATCGCTGCATCTAGCCCAGTTTCCTGTATCTCACAGTGGCCCACCAGATGCCTCAGGGAGCACACAAGAAAACCAGATACTTGTATCTCGCTGCCATTCCCCTGCATCTGGCATTCTAAGGTAGCCTATTACCCTTGCATCACCCCCAAGGAAGACACCAGAATGAGGTTGGGGTTTAACTTTATTGAACACAAATGTAAAACATGAAACCTACTGAATACCTGTCTCTCCCTCCCCAGTCTGGGGTAGGCCAAAAAACTGCCATCTATGGCCAATTGGATGACAGAAAAAAAAATCTACCCAGCCCTCATGATGAGCAACTCCCTTTTCCATTGACTGGCCCTTCCCTTTTACTTCACACTTGATAACCACAGGCCATGTGGTTCGTGCCACTCTGACACAGCTGGCTTTGTTGGGGTTTTTTTTTAAAGGAAAAAGGGGGGTGGCTGGGCAGGCAGAGCAACCTTGTGTTACCCGCCCGCCCCCTTTTTAAAAAACCCAATGAAGCCAGCAGCCATTTTCATTCAGTTAGAAAACAGGTCTGTCCTGAATGTCCCCCATTCTTAAAGAGGAAGGTAGCTGCTGTCAGAGCTGCGCAGAATTGTGCCAAGACTGGTTGCAGGCTCGCTATCAGTCTCTGCCAGATTCCAGACCCCACTGCCCTCATGGCAGCCGCCTTATTCTCCTTTAAGAAGGCAGCTGCCCTCAGGGTGCCACAGTAATACTGGAAGTAATTGTGGTGACATGATGGTGTCAATGCAGTTACTTCTGGTCAGGGGACAGCTTTTTTGCCTTGGTTTGGGTTGCAAAAGCGGACCGGTCTGCTATTGCCACAGTGTGCCAATGGAGCGGACTCACAGGTTCAAACCTTTGCCCTAGTCTTGAACTTAAGCATCCTTTGGCTGACTCATTAACCTGGCTCCTGGCAGCCCAAGGGCCCCAAGGAAGTGAGAAACACAGTCAAATGGTTTGAGCAGAACATCTCCTATGCGATATGGGAAGAAAGCTGCATGTAATCTTAATATTTCATTGATTGTGACCTGAACAATCAGAATATATGTCAGTGAAGAACCAGCCACTGGCCTGAAAATTAACAATTAATTTTATATTAAGTTTGGCAGAATGAGAGCAGCATAGTCAATAGCTTTAGCAAACAGTATGATTTATGTATCCCTTTTAATTAAACATGAATTTCTTAACATTAAAAAATGAGGGCATACTCATTCCAATTGGGGCTGTACTGGCACAGTGTTTGAGGATTGAGGTTTTCATATCAATATTTCAATAGCAGCATAATTAGAGACTGCTTTTTATAACTAGATTGAATCTCTCCTTCTCTTTCTTCTTGGTGTCCATCTTTCCTAGATGTCCGTGTGTCAGTAGCTTGATCTGGGATACAGAAAGCATTAACAGCCCATATAGAAACATGTGCAGTCTGATATCAGTGGGCTGAGGTTGGGATGAACCTTCTTTCACAGTGCAGTCGTAAGGCATGTCTACTCAGAGGTAAAAGTTCAATGGGACATAGTTCCAGGCAAGTGAGTATAAAATTATACTTCTTAGGACCCAATCCTAACCTGGAGTTAGGCCGGCACAGCAAAGTTTGGCCAGCACAAGGACACCGTAAAGTATGTTTGGACCATTCTCAGAGTCAGAGAGGCCAGCACACAGACGTGTGCCATCCCTGACTCCAAACGCACTTTACAGTGGCCCTTGTGTAAGCTAAATTTTGCTGGCCTAACTGTGCCGGCCTAACTCCAGGCTAGGATTGCACCCTTAGACACATTTGGTTTGAATATTGGCAACCGCTGGAATGAGAGGTGGAATATGGAACTTTTTTCTGTATCTCACAGATAAGGTAGACTCTGCATTGTGTACACTGTTTCATTTCCAAATGTAATATTTCATTTCCAAATATAAAGTTTCTGTTGACATTCTTCTCTGTAGTGTTCCAAACGCATTGCAGATTAAGGGCACTGATGCCCCAATTCTATCCTTCCCTCTCCCCGCTGGTGCACCTGTGCTGAAAAGGAGCATGCTGTATCCAGTGGGGGAGCAGATTTGGGAGCAGATATATCTCGAGTGAATGAAGCATACCAGAAGAAACTAGTGTCGGTTTACAGAATATTGCTCAGTGACCTCAAAGGACGTTTCACATACTCACAGACATAGGCTCCATCTTATTGTTTATATTTTTTATGTACATAACTTCTGTAGCTTGGAGAAAAAACCACTCTGCGTTAAATCGTTGGAGTTGTTGAAATAGTCCTAAAATATTTCATTTTGAATAAAGTAGATCGTGTCAATTTTTTCCTTACTTTGTGATGAGCAAACAGCAGCAGTCCTGATGCATTAATTTATTATGGCTGTGTTAGATAAACTCACTTTCAATAAGCTTCAGCCAAGCCTCCATTTAGTGTTTTCAGAAAAGGAACAACTTAACATTTATGTATCTTGCCCTTATCAAGTTTAATACCATTTGTCTTTATGTCACTAACATCATTTTTGAAAGAGTGAAGGAACGGCTGTAACGGAATGGAAGACTCCTGGATCGAGAAGGACATGATTTGAGGTGTGACTGGCATGGATATTTGTGGTATCCATTAAAATTAAAGGTAAATCGGGAATTAACATGTTACATTAGATATGCATTGTGAAGGATATGGATCCTCTGCAGCTTCGGCTGGTGCAGAGGTGGCATGATGCGGGCGCTCCCAGGCCTTGGAGCATTCATGCTGATGCAGGGATGCCGCTTGGCACTGAGGGCATAGAGCTGATGCAATCACATCGCATCTACGCTACGCCCAACCTGGGATTGTGCCCTACGAATGCAATCCTAACCTGGAGTACAGTATATTTGGGCCCTTCTTGCAGTCCGAGAGGCCAGCACACAGAAGTGCACCATCCTCACTGACTCCAAGAGTGGTCCAAATGCACTTTACGGTGGCCCTTGTGCCGGTCAAACTTTGCTGGCGTAACTATGCCGGCCTAACTACAGGTTAGGATTGTGCTCTAAAAGAGAGACAGATAAATCAGGAAAGTGAATGTGTAGGACTGGAGCTGCTTTAGAAAAGGCTGGTGATTAGAAAAGGAAGAGAGAGGTTAATTACAGGGAGGAAATACGGAGTGGGAGGATGGAGTAGATGTGGACAGGTGGGGAAAAAATAAAATAGAACTTAAGGTTAAATGGAAAGAAAATAAACTAAAGAAAAGTGAAGGGTGAGTGAGTTATATGTTAAAGAAGAATGAGGGGGGAGGAATAACTGTCAAAGCCCCTCCATACTATTTTTAACTGGTGTTGCAAATAGGTCTCAGTAAAATGTTTAAACACCTTAAAATGGTCTAGTGGAATGTGCTAATATGCTTTCATATTTATTTCACATCCATTGGAAAAATAGAGTATTCACATTTTGTTTGAAAAATCCATTTCATTTTGCACACAACAACATTTATTCGACTCATGTTCCTTACAGGGTAACTTGCCTAAAGGGAGCCTGAATTATATTTAGCTAACCTTTCAAAAAATTCACCAGGGTCAACCTAAAATCTTCTGGTGCCTGAGGTGGTGCATCAGATACTACCTTCATGTTGCTGCCTCTGTTGGTCCTCTTCATACTTGCCTTTTTAAAAGAAGAAGGGAATGGAGTGCAGAAGGAAGTGCAGAGGAGATGAGAGCAAAGTGGTAGGCTAGAGAGTCACTTGGACTGCCACAGTCAAAAAGTCTGGCCAGGGTCCCACCAAGGTGTTCTCTCTCGTTTCACCTCCATTTTGATGCTTTGAGAGAGACCTGCTGTGCTGCATCATACATTCCTACCCAGTGACTCCACAGAACTCTCCATGCCAGCCTAGGCACCCAGGAAGGTAACTTGTCCCTGTGCTTATTTTGTTGCTCTACTGTACCTTCTCTTTTTCTCTAGCCTTCTTCTCACTTCTCATCCCTATTTCTGCCATAAACAAGCAAGCCTGATGTGAGCAGATTGTGTAATGGTTATTATGTCAGCGGGTTACTGTTCTCGGTAGTGCAGGTGGTAAGCCCTTACCACGGGTGCCACTGTTATGAAAGTGCCATGAGGTAAAGTATAGGCTTACTGCCAATGCTGGCCTAAATGCTAGGTGCCAGTGCCCAAAGGAGCCCACGCAGAGCTGGTCTGCGGTAATTAACACTGCTGCCTGTGACGCACTCTTTCCAGGTGGACAGTGATAGTTAGTTATGCATTGTGGGCAGAGTTGGGGTGGGACCAGTGGTGGCCTCCACTGCCGGACCCTAACCACCTTGTTAGGACACATGCTGGCCCTCAACTCAATACCGGCAAAATAGCCAGCACATGAGGAGGCCTGTGCCCTTCCCCCAAGGTGCCTCCTACTGCTGCCCTATGGGGCTGCTCAGATCTGTATCCACAAAAGAGCTGGCCAGGAGCGGCCCAAATTGGGGCTGCCCAGCCTGAGGATAGGGGTTTGGATACGGCTCAATGGCCGTGTTCCAGTGGTGTCATCCTGGCGGAATGGCCCGGTACGCCGTTCCTTTAGTTCCGTGGACGGGCCCGGGCCACGCCGCCTCTCCCGAGGACGGGCGAGCTGCTCCTGGGCCCGCCCACCCTTCTGCATGTCCGAATTGCTCTTATCTGAAATGGAGCGATTCCAGGCGCAGGGAGGCGTGGCTGGCCCCCGCCATAGGGGCGGAGGGCTGCCAATTATACGGGCGTTCTGGTTGCTGGCGCGCCCAGATGACATCACTGCCATGTTCCCATCCCTGCCCCTGTCTCCACCCATGGTGCCACCCCATTACACCTCATCCCCACCTCTGGCATGCCCTCAGCGCGGTCCTGCAGTGGCAGACCTAAGCCAGTGCTCAACTGGCACACTGACAAGTGCAGTGGGGCTTGTGAGCCAGCACTGCTGCTTGCGCCCACCCAGCAACTGAATCCGCAGCACAGACTCACCTTAAGGCATCTTTGCAACAGCACTGGGCTGGTGCAAGAGCCAGGTTAGAATTGTGCTGTTAAATCTGTTATTTTTTAGGTACGCCACCATGCAAATATTCTTTATTGAAAGGTAGAAAGGTCCATTAAATAATAGCAAATGAATGAAATGCAATTATAATTTATATGTAAACAAAACTGAAGCAAGGCCGTTGGAAAGGAGACATATGCATATAAATACAAAAGCACATCACTTGCCATAATCTTTCTTCTAGCTGTTGTATTTTATCTGTCATTAACTATTTTTTCTGTCACTTCTATCCCCATACTATGACATCTTGGTTAAAAGTCTGTCTCGTGCAACACCCAAACAGTAAGTGCAATCTCTTACCGGTCAAAAGTCATAAGGAGATTTGATTTTCTGTCAACTTCATGCTGTTTTATGAAGGCCCGCTGGGGTTATTATTGAGCCATTTACTGCTTCAGGTAGTCACATCAGGTAAAGAAATTAATAATCATAAGAATCTATACCAGGATATTTCCAATTGTAAACCACTTGAGTAGCAACAGCTGCAAATGATATATATCTGTCATGATTATGATGTCTTTAAATGTTTCAAATGCATGCAGTGGGGCACATTTGTTGCACACAGAAGGCCACATTTGATGCATGGACTTCAATTGGTGTAGGCGTAAATAAACACTATCTCAGTCCCTGGCTTAGTTTGCAGAAACAACACTGAGATGGTCAACTTAGGTCTGGGTGGGTTGGGGTCAGGGAAAGGTGGGAGGAGGGACAGCCGGGGGGCAGACCTGTTGGGCTGGCTGGAGAATTACTTGGGATAAGGGGACATATGATTATTTTCTATAGTCCATTAAAACATTATTTGTGCTTACCTCCTTGTTTGCCCTCGGATCACCCCCACGGTTGAATGCAGCACACGCCTTTTTGGCGCAGTTTCATCGGCATTGGGTGGTGGGCGATAAGATTGGGGTCCAAGTTTGATTTTTAACATAATGCTATACTGAAGTACAGATTCCCAATGAAATTTCATTTAAATACCACTTCTGTGATTTTGCAAGTTTGATTTATGAGAACAAAAGTAGAATGCTTGGCGATAAAGGGCAAATCAGTGCTATCGGAGTGAATGATATGTTCTTAGAATGTGATTAAATCTGACTCATCATTATAAACTATGCTGTAAAATATACAAATACGTTATGATTGAGTTGGGACACGGCAGTCGCAAACATGACTATGCTTGGCTGCCGCAGTAAGCCATGAATGGCTAAGTTTGCACACCAATGGACTGGGGATGCCTGCCAGAGCATGTAAGGCCACACAGGATGAGGGTTAGGGTGGAGAGCAGAACCTGAAGGAAATGGGGTGGGGAAGAGGGTGGGCCTGGGAGGGGGGTGGGCTCGGCAGCAGTGGTGCCTGCCAAATCCTAATCCCCAGATCCAATCCAACTGCATGGATCAGCTCAGACTTGCAGCAGAGCCGGCAAAAGTCCACCTTGACCCATGGTGGCTGATGGGACTTGCCCCGAGGAGGCCTCCAGAGGCTATAACTCTCCCGTGGGATGCAGTTATTGGCACCACTGCATTGCTTTACAGGGATTTAGGATTGGGCTGTATGTCTGGGCTGGCCCTGCCTATGTATAATTAAGCAAATGCATGCTCACACTCCCCTTTCCTAATCTGCGTTTGGAGGAACTGCCCCCATGCAATCAAGAGACAGATGAAGTGAGTGAAGGCAGCTGGGATGTGAGCAGGTATGTCCTTAACTGCAGGTGGTGGAACTGGCTCAGGCAGATGTGCATTCTGTGATTACAAAATATTATCCAACTTTCACATTACCAATGTAATGTTATACCGACTCCTTGATCAGGAATCTTCAGCAGAAGTATTCGGTCAACATGATTAAGGGTGCAATCCTAAACTGAGTTAGGCCAGCATAAGCTAAGCCAGCAAAATTTGACCGACACAAGGGCCACCGTAAAGTGTGGTTGGACCACTCTCGGAGTCAGAGAGGCCAGCACACAGACGTGAGCCATCCTCCCTGACTCCGAGAGTAGTCCAAACATGCTTTACGGTGGCTGTTGTGCCGGCCAAACTTTGCTGGCTTATCTTATGCCGGCCTAACTCTAGTTTAGGATCGCGCTCTAAATCATGCCTTTTCTCAATCATGGATACAGGTTTTTATTTTTTTGTAAGAGCAGCCAGGTGATTTTGAAATGCAGACAGTGAGCAAGCGGGGCATTCTCCATAAGACAGAAAAAGAGAAAGCAAAGGCAAATCATCAGGACTGAGTGTACTGGGAAGAGATAGAGCCTGGACCGAGGCCAGTGACAAGTGGCGGTTTACCAGCAAAGGTCATCAGTCCACTGACTCTTTGCTGCAGATAAGTTAGTGGTCTAGTCTCAAGGTTCTTGGTTAATGTAAGCTAGCAATTAAATAGACAGTGCCCTGGCCTTGAGCCATGCACTTTCATGGAGCGAGAAGGTCTTCTGGCTGATTTATTATAGTCCTTGGGTATGGTGGTGGGGTAAAGGTGACATATTCTAGGTATATGGTATGTGTGTCTCCTAGTATCAGAAGACAGTATGGGATAGTTATTCCAAAAAGGTAGTGGCATGTGGGTTGCAGACCTAATTTCTGAACTTGTTTCATTTTTAGAGGTCAAACTGGGAGGGGATTATGCGACCTCAAAAAGCTTCAAAAAAGGATCTTTTGTGTCCATAGATTCCTGAGTGTTCCAGGCAGTGGCAACTTCAGCTTTTGGGGGGCTTTGGCCAAAAATCCACCTGAAGCTTTAGCTGGGGCAGTCTCAAATGTCTTATATGCTGAAAGGGCATCTCTTTGCATCTTCGTAACAAATTACAGTCAGTCCTCTTTCTCTGTGAACTTGCTATCTGCAACCTTGCTTATCTGTTAGGGGCAGAATTGCTACTTTCTTTGTATTGTTATTCCTTGTTGCCTCTGTTCTCGTTATCCACTATGCAGAGACCTTCCAAAGGCTGCAGGGACCTTCAGAATGGCACCTGCAACCAGTGCTAACCCCTTTAAAATGGCTGGCGGAATCTTCTGCCGGCCATGTTTAAGGGGTCCATGCTGGTCGTGGGTGCCATTCTGAAGATCCCTTCGGCCTTTGAAAGGTCTCTGCAGTTTTCAGAGATCTTTTGGCACTTCCTGATGCACTTTGCTGGCTTCCTCTCTGCTAGATTCTTCTGATGGCAGGTAAAGTACCCTTTACACCTAACCCATTGATCCCATAGGATCAATGGTGTGTTATCTGTGAATTCGCTATCTGTGATGATTTCCAGGAACCTAACCCTAGTGGATGATGACTGTATATCTAAGAAAAAATGCTAGAGCCTGCTTCAAATATTCGAACGTAGACAAACTTTCCAAATATGCTTTTGGAGAGCAATTCCTGTCATTCTCAGTAGCTGCTTGTGCTCCTCTCTGGCAGCTGTTTTAAGCTGATTTTGAGCAATGCAAGATATCCAGCCTGATTTTATTTTATGATACAAGAGAAGCTGCTATTTAAAAGAATAAAAAGGGGAGATCTTCCAAAGTTCATGATAAATTTCTCTTATAGCAAGTGCATCAAAACACTTACAGCGGTGATTTATTCTCTTAAAATGTAATGCTGATAATTGTAATGTAACATTACAGTGTAATGTTGATATACTGTATAAAGGAAACTATTACAGAAATTATTGTAACACTGCTGTACCAGGCAATCAAAGCTCACCTGGGCTTTCTTGTAATCGACCTCTGTTCAAAATGGCTTTGTGGCTGTAGATGGTGCTTAATTATGTGGCTGAAAAGGATAGTCTTTCAGGTGATTGACAGACCAGTTGTATGCCACACTACAGCATGCAACTAGGCCAAATGGAGCACATGCAGTGATGTCATTCAGGGGGAACGGACCAGAACGGGCTTTCCAGATCCTAACGGGCTCCGTGGCTGGTTCCGGGTTCCCGACAAATGCCAATCAAAAGTGAGTTCCTGTTCCTAAATCATTTGAATGACACCACTGAGCACATGCTGCATGCTATGGTGGGGAGGAGATCTGAAGGCCAATCAAAGGAAAGTAAAAAGATTTCTGGGTAGGCCTTCTGGCTGCCTGTGGGCTTCCTCAGACCCACACCAGCTATGTAACTTGTGTATGTCTGGGGAGAGGATGGGGGAGGTGGAGGCGGGAAAATGGACGATAGGAACTGGCATTCACCTTTGCTGTTGAGATCCACTTCTCCAGCCTGCTCCCCACCTCGGAATGCCCTCAGATGTCCCGCTCCCGACCCTTGCTGCCAACTTACCAGCACCCATGCAGCCTCTGGGGGCTGCTGGCATGTGCACTGCACCATGGCCATTTGCATCAGCAGCCTGGGAGTTCAGAATGGCATCCTGGCTTTTGTGCTGCTGCGAAGGGCCTTGTAGCGCCTGGGTGCAAGTTCAGGTGGTGCAAGGCCTAAATGGGTTTCTGCTGTGAAAGGCCCAGTCCTATGAACAGGGTTCAATGGACTTACTTCATGGTAAATGGGCTTAGGATAGCTGCCATTGCAATGTTGCAGGATTCTCAAATGCCATCAGCCTACAGGAATGGTGGAGCCTAAGCAAGATTTATATTCATGTATAGTTTTCAAATGCAGCCTCTGACGATGATGACAACTACAATAACAACACAGTTGGTACAAGGGCTGCGGTTAGCCCATCACCCATCGTATGGGTGGAAGGAAGTTTAGTGAAATCCAAGTGTGTGGCTGTATGTCTGCAATTTCACATATTACAAATTATACTCTTGAGTTCAAATTTGTCCTGAATCTCCCTGCAGGCACATTTTATGGTACTGTGTACAAATAATCACCATCCATTCCATTCACCGCATCGGAATGAATTTTTCCAGCTCTGTGACTGTAAAATCGAATATCATAGGCACTACTTTTGAGTGAAGCTCGTTGGATATTGGTTCTAGTTGCCCTAGTTTCTATTTAGAAAATATGACTGTTTTCAAGAATTTTTTTATGTCTGCTACCTTTTCTCTTGATGATGCAGAAGACTGTACTTGCTGAGGACTACTCAAGAAATTTATTGGCTCTCGTGGCATTTACAGTCTTGGAAGTGTATTACAGACATTAACTAATTAATAATGCATCATTATTTTTAGACATGTAAGCATTTTTGGACATCGAGAGAAATCACAATGAATTACTTTTTCTGCAGTTGTACACTATGCTCACACTCATAAACCTACGAGATGGTTAGAGGTGTATTAAGTTCTGGGACAAAGTGTATAATTGGTCCTTAAATCTCATGAGATTATCTGGATTCGGGTTGCAAGTGCCTTGCAACCATACTCACAATGTTGTGTATTCATAGTTTATGGATGATTGCAAACTTAACATTTGCGAATTGATGTTTATGCGACTTAACCGTCTTGCTGTTTGTGCTATACTTCGTTTCAAATAGTTGGACGTAGTAAAGGTCCAGCCTCTTTATATACTGATGTTTGATCCATGGATTAGACTCAGCACTGATAGCCAATGCAGATAAGATAAGAACTATCCTTCCGATCACTGGAGAAGGGGAAAAAAATGTCTTTTTAAAATCCCCATTCTAAAAACTGCTTTTCTAGGGTGTCAGTCAGGTACAGACTATTAGAACTGCTATTTTGCAGCTCACTCCAAGAAAAGTGACCTCTCCCTTCACCCTAGCTTACTGAGCAATGCAATGCAGAAGTGATTCATCACATTCACATTCCATTCTTCAGCAAACAGGTCACTTTTCTCAGAGTGAGCTGCAAAATAGCCATGCTAATTGACTGCCTGACTGACTTGTGTTTTGTTTTTAAAAACTTATTTAATGTAACACGTTTTTGGTATCAGCAGGGAGTCACAGAACCAAACTGCAGCAAACACTGACGTCCCATCTGTATAGTTCAATTTCAGCTATGAACACACACACACACACACACACACACACACACACACACACACACACA
>JAJKFI010000029.1:10531028-10545219 GCA_029204185.1 Lerista edwardsae
GGTACGCAACGGGCGGGCTGCCGCTCACCTGTTCCTCCCACCCAGCGTTCCGGCTGCATGACGCCGCAGGATGGAAGCAGTGTCTGCTACCAACTCCTAGCCCTTATTCATAACTCAATCAAAGGTTTGTACTGCTAAAGAATAATCAGAACCACTGTTAAAGATTTCCAGGCCTACAAAATAAAATTAGGGAACATCAACCTGGAAGGTGACTCAAGCTTGTCTTCAATTCCTAGTGGAAGAGATTTATTCCAAGAGAATTTAACACAGTAGTTTTCAGGCTTTTTCATCTCATGGCACACTGAGAAGGTACTAATGTTGTCAAGGCACACAATCAGTTTTTTGACAATTGATAAGGCACACCATACTGTCAATGCGGGGCTCACATCCCTAAATGACCTTCTTCCGAATTCCTGTGGCATATCTGTTGACCACCTTTACCTGGTGGTACTCCATTGCAGTGGGTACTCCACCTGCATTCCTTTGTTTCCCTTGGCATGCCCAAGGTCCTGATCAACTACAGGGCTCTACCTCTATTTGAGTCTCTGCCTTAGGTACGTCACTAGCCTAACCAGGCCTGGAACTGCCAAGAGACACATTGTGTCCCTCAGGATTTCTGCCTGTTGGAGTTGGGCTGTCAAACTGAGGAAATATAAGAAGTCAATAAGTATGACCTGACAGGCCAAAATCTTCTCCGAACGTAGCTAAACGTGATTGGCCTTACAGCTTAAGCCTCAAAGCTATTGTTCATAGACCTTTGGAAAAATCCAGGGCTGAAAGCATTACATAATTAAAAATGTTAACTATCTAAAACTCAATCAGATATTACAAATGAGTGTTGTTAAGAAGGCTGACATGTTATTTTTCTTCTTGTTTATTTTCTAATAGCAGAAAGGAAGCATTAAAGGGAAAGGCTAGTTATTCCTGCAATCCAGTCAGAGGGCTGTAAGCATTTTACCTCAAGATCATAATGAAATAAAGAGAAAAATAGGAGACAAAAGTAGTTTACCGAGAACATTTTTAACCTTTGTTTGCATGGACAAAATGACACAGAAATGATGACAAGGTGCCACTGGAAAGGCATCATAATTTTCATGGAGATTTTAAACAAAGCTTGTGTTTTGTTTATCAAACATACAGTAGATATAGTCACAAGTCCAACACTTGGGGCTAGGAATCTAGAGCTTCCAGTGTATCAAAGGGGTCAAATGTTTCACATTTGTTTGGCAACCTGGGATTTGTTGTGGTATGCTATTGTGGACGCAATCTTAACCAACATTCCAGCAGGGACCTAGCTGTGACAATAGGGCATGTTCTGCATTTTGCAGTGGATAGTCACGGACGCCTCCTCAAGGTAACGGAATGTTTGTTCCCTTACCTCAGAGCAGCATTGCCCTTATCAGTGGTGTTCCTGGGAGGGGGCAAAATGCCAAGTTTTGCAGTAGTCTGAACTCCTATGTACATGGCCCCTCCCTCTTGCCTTCAGAACCAGTTGTGGCTTGGAGAGTTGGCTTGGCAGCTGTGCTGTCTAAGCTGTGAATGGCTGTGGAGATGAGCGGGAGGGGGAGCTTTACATAGGAGCTCAGTCTCCTGTAAAACTTAGAGTTCCCACCCAGGAACACTATTGGCAAGAGCAATGCAGCTCTGAGGTAGGGAACAAACATTCCCTTACCTTGAGGAGGCCTCCATGACTACTATCCACTGCAAAATGCAGAGCATGTCCCATTAGCACAGCTATGGCAGCAATGTCCTATAAGACAAACAGAAGTATGTTTTTGCAAGACAGTGTGAAATAAGGCAATAGTTAACAATGCATAGCACCAAATGTAAGATTTTGTAAAATCAATAAGTACGTTAGTGAAATATTTCTTAATTACATCTCTTATATTAATGGATTGGTTTTATGAAGATCAAAATGAGGTTCACTTGAATGAAGTTCAGATGGCAAACAGTAAGTAGTCCTGAAAATCCTGTGTATTTCATTTCCATTTTAAGCCTGAAAATCCAGAATATTTAATACTCAACAAATTTGATTAGTTATGGAAATCCATTGGGGGGGGGGGTTCATTACAGAGATTTTGAGAATATGTCTTCATTTTGAGAATGATGTTAGTAAATAACCCAGAAACTTGTTTTTGCAATATACCATTAATTAAAGTTCATCTGGAGTGTGTTTCACACTGTCGTTGTTATCTACTGAAGCATGTTAAAAAAGAGCACAGAATGACAACCCAGAAAATGTAGGGACAAGTCCTTCTACACTGTGTTAATACATCTTAAACAGCATGAAAAATATTTGAAACTCTATTTTTCATTGCAAAATGGCAACCGGAGTCAAATCTTGAGTCAAACTTTGCTGGTCTAACTGTGCTGGCCTAACTCCAGGTTAGGATTGCGCCCTTAAATAGATCAGTGTAATAAAAAAAATCAGTTTACTGCAATCAAATGCTTACTGGGGCCCAATCCTATCCCACTTTCCAGCACTGATGCAGCCATGTGAACCAGATATGGGCTGCACCCTGGGGCAGGGGAAGTCACAGATAAGAGGCCTCCTCAAGATTAGGAAATGTTTGTTCCCTTACCTTGGAGCTGCATTGCAGCTGCATCAGTGCTGGAAAGTTGGATAAGAAAATTGGATAAGAAAATCAGCTAGTCCAATGTACCTTCTTGGGGTGGCACAGAGGCTGGGTTTGGCCCCTGCGGGCCGAGGTGTGTCCTCGTGCCAACCCAGCTGACTCCTGAGTCATCACAAATGTGCCTTACGGCACGTTTGCAACATTCCTGGGCCAGCACAAGAGGCTTGACCCAGCCTAAACTGTGCTGTGGATTATATTCTAAAGCTGCTGTCTCCAAACTGGAGACCGCTGCAGTGGGGAAAATCTTTCCCAGAGCGAAGGAGGGATTTTGCATTCCACCAGAGAAGCCATGAAAGACCCTGACTACGGTTCCCAGGGGTCTTTGCAGCCAACTGCATTTTTGCCGAACACCAGGCACACGGCTTGCTGGAGTGGCAGATCCTGGAAGGGTCTGGTGTGAAGACACCTGGGAGCTGTAGTCAGGGTCTCTCACAGCTTCCTTGGCAGAATGCAAACTGTTGCTCATGCTAAGGAAAGACCAGGAGGGCGCTGGATCCGGCCTATGGGCCAGACGTTGGAGCCCCCTGTTCTAAAGAAATAATCCTAGTATTTTAAAAAGGCAATCTACAGTAGCATATCCCATTTCCTAACAGGAAATCTTCATTTGTCTTAGTCTAAGAGCACAATCCTATACCCCCATTGCACTGGCACTAAGTTTTTACGCCAGCCGAACGCTGTCGCAAATATGCAGTCAAGCGCACCTGCGTCGGCGCTATGGTGCTGGACCAGCGCACGCAGCAGTGCCAGCGCTCAGGCACCGCCACGACCATCAGCAGCGCCGGCCATGCACCAGTCAAGCATCAGCGTCGCTCAATTGGCGCAGGGCCTCCACGAGCGTGTTCCAGGGGTGTAACTGGGCGGTGCAATGGGCAGAGACGGGGGTTGTGATGCTGGACGGCCATAGTGCTGTATAATTCCTGTCCCCAGCCAGGGCAGCCCCAATTTGGGCCGCTCCTGTCCATGTTCTTCTGCACCTGCAAAAGCAGGCACAGATCCAAGCAGGCCCATAGGGGCGACCGGAGCTTAGGCGGGTGCAAGGGGAAAACCTCCCCTTGTCTTGCATGTTGCTGCTGCTGCTGCTTCCTAATGGGCTTTAGGATACAGCCCAGTTATGTCGGCCTTACTATGTTTGCCTTACTTAGGATTGCGCTAAAAGTCTGCATACATATCCAGAGAATGTAAACATAAATGTTTTTGTTACCTGGAGAAAGACAGTATATAAATTGCAAATAAACACAAATAAATGAAAGGCGCCACTTTGCCCAATTAGCAGGTGCCGAGTCAACTCATAATGTTTATTCCATCGCAAAGAGTGTTGGGCAGATTAGTTCATAGCATGAAACATGTTTAAAGGAAAGCGGCTTAAATGTCATTTCCATCTGTCAAAGTGACAAAATTGTTGCTTCTCAATTGGAAGTTCACTTGGTCACTGTTTCTGAGTAATCTATCCCTCCAGGTTGTTCTGAGAATACGGATTGGGTTGGACTACACCCAAGCAGTCTGTCCTAATAGTTAGAACAAGGATGGAATACATTTTTAAACTATAATTTCTACATATATATACATACATAAAACCTTTATTGGCATTAAAAAGGAATACAACAACAATAATTGGTGTCATAGTAATAACGGTACGGGAAGGGATAGTCATAGGGATGCAGGCTTGGAGGGTAATGGGTTGGTGGGTTGGGAAGGGGGTTTGGACTCCGCAAATAAAAATTCCACTGTAATTTCTATATTACTGTAAAGTCCTCTGTTTCTTGGATAGTAATCTCATTCCTGTCATTCTCATTCAAACCACCCGGCACCCAGAGGGTTGTCAATAAATGCAACACCAAATGTCATGAAATAGAATTAACATTTAGTACTTCTTTCTGAAATTCATTTCCACAACATTCAGATATCTAAATTCAGCGTCTCCGGTAAAAATTGCTGGAAGCGGAAATAGGGAGTAAATGGAAAATCAATCATACCGATGACTTTATTAGTCACTTTCTGTTATCTCTGCCAAAGAAATACAAAATAACATTCTATAAAAGAGGCTTTGCTATTTTTTGGTCTGTGGCCTCTGATTACATACCAAGCCTCTTCTGCTGTTCTTTAGATATTGTGACAAACAAGACTTCCTATTGGTTAATTCATATGTAACAGTGATATAAATAATGCTTTCTTAGCTACAGAAGATAAATCCTTGCTGTAGAGACATATGTAACTCACACAAAGGATTGCTTGCCGGGGTCACTGAAAATTGTTGATGGCTGCAGCTTTTTCTCATTCCCCAAATGGAGTTTTAAATGAATGTATTAACCTAGCTTTAGAACTTTGTTATCACACCCGAAACATAATAACAGAAAAACAGCCCTGCTGAATCAGACCAAAGGCTCATCTAGTCCAGCATCCTGCTTCCCGTCAACTGCCTCTGGGAAGCCCACAAGCAAGACAGAAAGGTGTATTTCTTCCCTGCCATTGCTCCCTTGCAACAGGTATACTGCTGCTCAACCTGTGGGTATTGTATGGTCATCCTGACTAGTAGCCATTGATAGACCTGTCCTCAGTATTGTCATTCAGTAACGAGCTGCCGGAACGCAAGGCGGGACTTACCGTTTGATTGACAGGCAATCTGTGACGCGTTGCCGCCTGCCCACCCGCCGCAGGGGCTCCCTCCGGGTGGCACGCCCCTCCATGGCTCACCTAGGCACCCAGCGCGCGCCCCAGGCAAGCGGGCACCCCCTCCGAAGCCAGGGGTGCCCGCACGGTGGTCGGGCAGGCAGCGACGGGTCACGAACGGGCAGCCAATCAGGCGGTAAGTCCCGCCTCGCGTTCCAGCGGCTCATTACTGAATGACAATACTGCCTATCCTCCATGAATTTGCCCAGTCCCCTTTTAAACCCATCCAAGCTAATGACTACAACCAATGGCAAGGAATTCCACGGTCTCATAGTGTGCTGCATGAAATAATACCTCCTTTAGTTCACCCTGAATCTTAGGAGCACTAATCAGTATGAAAAGCTGTGCTTTGCTATCTAGTCATGCATAGTGCACATTCAGGGAATTGGTTGCAAAGGATGGGAATCAATGAGCTGGACCCACACTTATGACTTCGCTGGCAGAAACTCATTCCATTAGTGGAAGAAGGGTTTCACTCCTGGAAGGGTTCCTGTGAGCATGACTCTCCTTCCGATTGCAGAAGAAAGTTCTGTTAATGCAGCTGTAAGTTGGGATTCAACCTAATGTCTCTCTCTAGGCTCCATGCACAGATATCCAGTGCATGGCTGTTACTCCCACAGGGTTCTGATAAGTTTTCACTACAATTCAAATGACCAAGAGATCACTTGGCTTTAATAAGTATGCAGAGCTTTTGCATTTCTTCAGGTTTCAAAGAACATATTTTCTGCCTTCAGATTTTTAAATATCATTTTTTGCATTGAAATGCTCTGTGCTCATCTCTCTATTCCTTTACCTGTTCACTCTGTTCAGTCATGTCATAATGTGATCATTTCCCAAGCTCAATTAGTTCTAACTTGCCCACTGATATCCTCATTTGTAGATGTTCTGTCTCCTTAGCAAGCAATTCCTGGAAGTCCGAGCAAATGACAAATGATTTTTTAAATGATCTCCCATCCACAAGGGAGTTGCTTGCTCATGAATGGTTCCCACATATTTCAATAACTTGACATATTTCAGTAACTTGACCATGTGGGCATCATCATAGGGGAGAATTTGCACAACACTCGGGGAGGGTTTGGGAATCGGTATTTGTGGGGGAGAGGGAACAGAGGCACAACAACATGATCAGGACAATTGCACTGCTGCTGGGGAGGGAAAAGTTTTTTAAACTTACCTGGGGGTCACTATGGTTTTCTGGAGGGTCCCGGGAGCCTGTGACCCCTTCTGCAGCCCTCCTTGCAGCTCCAAACTGCTGTGAAGAGGAAAAAAAACTTCCTGATTTCATCGCAATCTCATTGCTTCACCCACCCCCCAAGCTGGACCCCCCCCCAAGACCATTCCGACCAGACCATACAGAATAAATTACAATATCATATGCACAGTCTAAATGCCCAAATGCAGTGGCATCACTCGGGTTGGTATTCGTAATCGTATTCATAAACCTTTATTGGCATTAAAACGAATTATAAACAGGAGACAAGGGAAATGAATACAATCTGTACAACAGGATTTTGCTCACAACCTGGGATTCAAATTATTGGGACACATGAAGATATTTTCCTTTTAACAGCCAACAAATAGTCAGCAACCAAATTGGTGGTAACCACAGAATTATCATCCAAAAGGGAGTGCAGAAGATCATTGGTTGAACCGGAGAAGGTAGAGAGAATTGGATCTAAAAAGGAGTCACGGAGTGTTCTAAGAGCGGGACAGTGGCATAGGATATGAACCACCGTATTGGGTTCCAAAAAGCAGAGATTGCAAATCCTGCTATCAAGCGGTATATTTTGGAATCTTCCCGCAAGGACTACGGAGGGAAAAATATTGAATCTAGCGAGCATAAAAACCCGCCTCTTACTTGGATTAATTAAATCCTTAAAATAATTAGAAACACGGCCAAAGGATGGTAATAGACCGAAGTAATAGGAGGAACAGGTGGGATTGATGTTAGAAAATAATAACTGGGCTTCAGCTTCCCAGAGTCTGGTCTTGATAATAGAATGGGCCTGGTAGAGACCAGTGTCGGCAAGCGATTCAAGGGTAATATCCAGAGTTTGAAGTTTGGCTTCGAGGAGTCTGAACCAGTTATGCACACCTCATACTGTCAAAATCAGTTGAGAAAGCTTTTATAAGAATTTTTGAACTTTGAGGCCTCTTTTTTGCGTAACTGCACCTTTTAGAAGGTCGTTAAGAAGTGAATCAGAATGCGAGTTTAGATGGAGACGCAACCAATATTTGAAGGCCAAGGACCATGCCATAGTGGAAGGGAGATGAGTCCCAAGTTCCAAGGCCATAGCAGATAGCCTGATTGAATTAGACACTCCCAAAATGCACCTAAAAAAGGTAGACGCTACCTGGTCCAATTCTTTGTTCATAGCCTCAATCCATATAGGAACTCCATACAGGAGTTGGCTAAGGATTTTTGCTTGGAATATCTGAAGGGCTGCGGGAATATATTGATTTCCACAATTGAAGTGGAAGTGGGCTACTGCGTTGAGATGAAGTGTTGTTGAAGAGATGGCCAATTTCTTATGGAGGGACCAGCTAAGGCGATGGTGGAAGGTGATCCCTAAATACTTGAAGGATTTTACTTGTTGGTAAGAATCATTACCGAATTTCCATGAGACCGGTGTCCAGGACTTGGAAAAGACCAAAATTTTGGTCTTCTCTGTATTGATTACTAGGTCGTTGGTTAGGCAGTATGAATGGAATGCTGTCAGCAGATGATGCAAACCTGGTCTAGAGAAGGATAACAGAACAGCGTCATTGGTGTAAAGCAAAAGGGGGAGGGGAGCACCATTAAGGATAGGGGCAAATTTATCGCATTGGGACAGTCGGGTGCGCAAATCAGCCAGGAATAAATTAGAGGGGAGCTAAAACACAGCCTTGCCGTACCCCCTTGGTGACTGATATCCTATCCAAAAGAGAGCCAGATCTGTTAATGCGGACCTGGCAAAAGTTGGAGGAATGGAGTTGGCGGATTAGAAACAACAACCAGGGGCACTAGGGTTGGTATAACCCCCATCCACTTTGTTTATTTTAATATACAACCATACAGAACACCCAACAAATCAGTCAAAAAAACAGTGGCCCACTTGATGAAAAAGTGGCCCACAACTGAAAAAGTGGCCCACAACGTTTCAGTGGCCCATAACTGAAAAAGAGTTCTAGTACATGGAAACAAGAGCTGTTACAAGGTGTTAAATACATACTAACACTTTTTTTAGTTCCCTGTTGTGTTGTAATCAGACCCTATTGGCTCTTGGAATCTGCCAATATTTTCAGTGATGACAGCCCTAGATGCTACGTGCACAACCCACCTGCAATTGGCTTGCGACCCACCTACTGGATCCCAACCCACAGCTTGAGAAACACGGGGTTTAACTAATTAGTCACAAACACAAACTGCCATTTTCTATATGCCACTGTAGTTTCCACACAAGGAAGATTTGCAGTGGTAGGTAAACTCTCATTTAGGACCAAGCCCAAGCTAAAGTGTGGCCACTTCAAGAACATGCTGTTTTCTCTAAGGTTCTGCTTTCCAAGCACCGAGTAAATCAGTGTCCTGCACAATTCACCAACCAAATCACCGGCATCTTGGAACGGCTATTAATTATTTAAAGCCATTCCCTGGGCAGGTGAAGAGTTAACCGTAGACTCAGACAGTCCCCCGCTGATCCGGTAATGAGTAAGCAATGCCTCTGAATGTCAATAGCTTGTTGTGAACTTGGGTAACCCAGTTGAGCCTTGCCGCTTGCCAAAGCTGGAGGAGGTAATCAGCTTGACCTTTGTGACCTTCCTGAGGCTGTTCTGTGTCTTGCATCCACAAGTCTGTTTGCATATGACTGCTACGTGCTGCTTGGGGCCGAGTGAGAAACGGTTTTATAACAACTATGTCTGCGTCAGCTGGGGAAAGTAATCTAATATATGTTAGTCACCGGCTATATGTTGCTCTATAGAGTTGAATCATTTCTTTCTAACTTGAGTGTTGGAATCATCTCCACCTGGGAAATCTTTTTAGGATTTCCAGGAACGGCTGCGGCATCTGACCTCCAACTGTTATTAAAAGAAGTCCAATGATTGTATAACCGCCTGGAAGTAAAGAGAGTCTCATGCCTTGGCAGGGTTGGGTTTCATCAAATGCCTACACATTCCTGAGCTTCACAGGTTCTTTATTCCTCTACTTGTTTATCCCTCCACGAGTATTTATTTATTCCTTCACAGGACTTGTTTATCCACCAGCTTTCAAAAAAAATAAAAATGTTGGGAGCTAGAGGACTCCTACTTCTTTCATATTCAAAACAGAAGTATTTTGATAGCAACAGTTAAATTGCCCCAGTTTCTCTAGCAAAGTTACCTCCAGCGATGTGATCAAACAGCTTCTTTCTACAACATGCTCAACTGTGCTTTTGGACAGAGCTATGCACTTGTAAAATTCTCAGCGTAAGAACATAAGAAGAGCACTGTTGGATCAGGCCAAAGGCCCATCTAATCCAGTTTCCTGTATCTCATTGTGGCCCAGCAGATGCCTCAGGGAGCACACAAGACAAAAAGATGCCTGCGTTCCATTGCCATGCATCTGGCATTCTGTGGCAGCCTACTTCTAATGTAAGAAGGTTGCATTGCCCCGTAGCCTATGATGGACTTTTCCTCCAGAAATCTGTCCTGTCTCCTTTTAAAGGCACCTAGGCCAGATGCCATCACCACCTCCTGTAGCAAGGAGTTCCACAGAGTTCTTTTGTTTGCCTACAGTTTGCAGACTGGTAGTAGGTAAAGGACAAATTTAGGTCAGAGAGCTGGAGAAGGACTCCTGTTACCACCAGACAAAAAAAGCAGCTGTAGTTCTGCCTACACCTCAGTTCTGGCAACTGGATGTACGTCATCCTTGTGGCAGTGAAATTGCTGCCTGCCATTGTGGGATGATTGAGTGCTCTTACCTTCAGGCGTAACCAACACCATACCCAACATCCCAGGGTGGGGGCAAGCCACTGGCATCAACAGCTGTACTCAGTAACTGTACTTGCACAGTGCTAGCTGCAGCTCTCTCTACCACCTCGATGTAAAGACAGGGGAACCTTGCTCAACCACAACAGCAAGCAATTATTTTTAGCCCAATGATTCTCAAACTTTTTAAAGGCCCTAGAGCAGGTGTGTCAAACATACGGCCTGGGGGCTAAATGCAGGCCTTGGAAGCAATTTATCCAGCCCCCATCATAATTGGGCTCTCCCAGCTTGATAATTAGGCTCTCTCTCATTTCTTGAAAATATGAACAAGATTTGCACATGTTTTCGTCTGTCATTTGCAGCTAATAAGTTCCTATGTGCGAACAACATGTTTATTTCTGGCTATTATCTGCTTAATGATGTCACTTTATGCTTAATGATGTCACTACCAGCTCTCAGAAGGGCAACTTGGCCCTCTGTATGTTTTTGACATCCCTGCCCTAGAGGCTGCTGTCTGATTTATAAATTCCAAGGGATGCGGCTGTAATAGTGATTGGGCAGCAGTACTTCCCCCAAGTAGCAGTTTCTTTAACCCTTGAAGCAGATCTACCTGAATCTACCCTGTCAGTCTTGCAAACCACTAAAAATTGGGTCATGAGCCAGTGGTGAGTTCCAGACCCACAGTTCAAGAATCACTGATTTATCCACCTCAGAGATTAAGTACATCAGATTAGAGATGGATTCACTGTGAGTCATGAGATTGGAAATTCCACGTTTATAGGCAGTAAATGCCAGGAATGACTATGTGGTCTTATCCATTAGTTTTGGCATAGTTAACAAAACATCCTTTGTTGACCTTGACAGTGGATGAGACACTTTGGAATGAAGGAAAAGTATTGACAGCATCAACACAGAGAAGGATTTTAGCGCAATTTCCCCAATTCGTAATGCAACACATTTTAGTTCTTGAATCACAAAAGGAGTGATTGGCATCAGAAACATTGACCACATGTCAGATGATAAAAATGTGGACCTAGTCCAGCATGGACTACTGCATGTAAAATTGTAGATGCTGTATATTATGGTCTTCCCTATCACACACACACGCAGAGCACCTTTTTGCCCAAGACTGATCCTTACAGGAGATCCTCGCATAGCTTATTCAGAAGTCCTTTCTTCCTTGATCAGGTACAGCAAATACATGACATGGAACGGAGCATACTGGCTACCCTTTGCTCAGGTTTCAAAGTGAGGGTGGGCAACCTATGGCCCATGGGCTGGATCCAGCCTGACACCCAAAGGAATCTGGCCTGCTTGGAGCTTAGCTTGGTGCCTCCATGCCCGATTCATCATGCGTGGAATGTGGAATGGTGGAGTCGCCTACCCGGCAGCAATGGCACAGCACAGGGACTCGGTGAGCCTGGGCAGGCAGCTCCGCCATTCCCCATCTGGTGCATGACAAACTAGGCGAGAGGCCTCACCCCCCAAGCCAAGCTCCACGAAGTCATTTCCAAGAGCTCAGCAACCCAGAAGTTCTGCAGAGGCAAGATGACATCTTTGTTGAACATCCGGCCCCTTTTAACAAAAATCTTGCCAACACTTGATGTAGGGGTACTTTCCTCACATTCAGCACTACCTCTTTTTCAGACTATGGGAAAATGCAGGTCCTGGGGGGCGGGGGGCAGCTTAGAATGTGGGGAATCTATGTGATCTATGTGATCTAGAACCCATGTGCTCCCGTCTACTCCCATTCACTCTATGTGTGTGGGAGACAACTTCTTACTAGAGCTACAGAGGAGCCTGATGCCACTCACAGCTTGCCCTTGTTCAGTACAGATCTACTAAGACAAAGAAGAAGTCTTCTGCATTCTCAAGTCCCTAATACACCATTAAAATATTAAAATAAAATAAGGAAGCTATTAGTGCAAGTTCAATTATTCCACTGAATAACTTTATCCACCAATTAGTATGAATAAATAAACATAGCTCTTGCATTATTAATCGACCAATATAAGAAGTTTGCATTTGGTTTGCCACCATTTTTCCTTGCACTTTCTTTCATAGTGTTTGAAGAAATGTTCATGCCATGAATCAGAAGACCCTGAAGAGTTCTAGGAGGCCATTAACCCTTTCCAGATGTTTGCTCAGTCTTCCCTTCTATATCCTTATTCAAAATTGCTCCTGAATAATGCAGCGGCAGTACAAGTGATCAAAAAGTGAACTTTCATAGTTCTGTTAATTTGGCCAACTTGATCATCAGCTTTTGTCCAATTCCTACATGTGCGGCCTGAATTAATTTTCCAGTTTTGTATTTCCAGATTGGGCTTCTGGCTTCTTTCCATTGTCTCGAAGCAGTTTTGTATGTGTATTAAAACCATCATACCTTCCACAGCTGATCCACGTCTGTGAGTAAAGTACAACCAGTAGCATCCCTGGGAAGGGGGACAGGGTGCTAACTTTTGCAAGGTGCCTTATCTTATCAGGTAAACCACTCTTCTTCCTCTCCCTCACAGCCAATACTTATGAAGAAAGCAATGCCTCCACGTTGCTTACTGGCTACGTCGGGGAAGGGGAAGATTGGTTTACATGGCAAGGTAAGGCACATTGCAAAACTTAGTGCCCTGCCCCCTCTAGGGATGCTACAGAGTACAACTTTATATTCTATAAATTGCAGGCTGTTGGGGCCCTTATAACATGCTCTTCACATATTGTTTTGCTAACCATCCATTAGCTAACTATCTGTGATGAAGGGTTCTGTAGAACCCAAATGCATTCTCTTCAATAATTTGTTACTTTGTTAGAACAGATTAGAAATACCATCCTTTGGAATGTGGTTCTTTATTCTTGGGGACCAAAACAGTCCCCTATAGAAAATAGTCCCTTCTCCTATAGGGGGAGGGGAGGCACCATCTCATTTTTTGTGTCAGACAGCCTAACCTGTTGGGCCCGCCCAGATGGATGGGACTTGCCAATGACCTGGGACAGGTAAGTCAAAATATTTTATACTTGAACTTCTGGAGGCCATCTGGCAGTCAATGGGTATCCTCATACCCAAGCCAACTATTTTGCTGGCATAAGCCCAAAGTGGGTCAGACGGTGAGTCCAGGCAAGGAAAGGGGTCAGGATCTGGTGTGTGTTGCTACCACTCAGTTAGTCCCAGAACTGCCCCAATCCTCTCCTGAACCAAATACCATCTTATCTGCTCTGGTGCAGCCTGTGTGGGCCATTAAAGGGTATGCAAAGCCTCTGATCATTTGTGCTGGTGGCTTTGGAGAGCCTGATGGTGGCTCACCTTTCACAACCCTATAACGGAACTTATGGCAGCAGATCGTGAGAAGGACTGCCATAGGCCCAGGTTAGCATTGAACCACATGTGAAATAAACAGACAGTCCAGGGCAAGGTTGACCCAGTTGTGAGGCTGACTGAATCAGATATTTTAAGCCAGTGGTTCTCAAGCATTTTAGTGCCGGGACCACTTTTTAGAAAGACAATCTGTCCGGACCCCCTGGAAGGGATGACGTGGCCAGAAGTGCCGTCATTGTGATGCCAGAGCCTGCTGCTTTCCTGATAATACAGCAATAAGTTGGATTATTTCCCAGCCATTTCCCAATAGTAAAATGAATCAGAAAGAAACAAAACACATTTACAACCTTGACACGAACAAAATAACCATACAGCCCTCTTTTCAGGCATCTCATTTTCCTATATTTTCAATTACTGCTGCCCTAGGTGCTATGCAACCCACCTGAACTTCGCTTGCAACCCACCTAGTGGGTCCTGGCCCACAGTTTGAGAAACGCTGCTTTAAGCTGTTGGCTGGAGAAGGAAGCAAACTGCTATTCCCGACATCTGTCCTCTGTCCTCTATTGCTTCACCCAGTGTCCACCCAGTTGCTTCAACCATTGCTCCAGTCCCCTTCTCACTGACTGAGAATGAGCAGGAC
>JAJKFI010000029.1:10545440-10582808 GCA_029204185.1 Lerista edwardsae
CATCATCATCATCATCATCATCATCATCATCATCATCATCATCATCATCATCAAAGCAGTAGACATATAGAAATTCAAAAGAACATGTAAAAGAAAAGTAGTTTTGGAAAAGAAAAGAAGGCAAAATAAGTTTATGGACAAGAGGGAGCAAGATGACAGAGAGTGGTACAGTGGGACAAAGAGGAAGGGAAAGATATCAAAGAGAACAGATTAATTGGGAGGATCTGGAGGAAAAAAAATGGCATCAGGGTGAAGATGTCGACAGAGAGGTGATCAGAAAAGTGTTAGGAGACCCAAGGAAGTTCATTCTACAGCAAGGGATGATCACAAAAAAGGAAGCAAAAACTGGGAGATACTAAATGGAGATACTTCCGAAATGCCACTAAAATGAGACATGTAACATCTTGTGGAAGGAAGGGAAGAGAATAAAATCATACTGTCACCATCGCCTAATTTGCAGTGCTCCTTCATGTCTGTAATTGGCTCGTTAAATGTGTCACAAGGGAGCAAATGTGGACGTTATGGCTTTGATTTAATGGTAACTCGTTCTCCTGTACTTTTGCTATAGGTTCTCAAACTGCAGGACTGATTTTTAAATTTGATTTAATAAGAAAAGTCTTTAAAATATACGTATCTAAAACTACACGGATAATAAGGATTGCAGAAAAGATAAGGACCGTAAAAGTGTAGAAATTGTTGCAAAATGTCCAGAAGGATTCTCTTTGCGGTAGAAGGGTGTGGTTTGTTTGGGGCTACGTTTGTGTACGAAGAAGACAGGCAGACCAATCCTAACTTGGGCTGGAGCAGGCTGGCAGGCCAGCCTATGCTGCATCCAAACCCAAGCTGGAGGCAGCAGCAGTAGCAGTTTAGCGCAGGGCAAGGGCATGAACATCCCCTTGCCCCGTGGTAAGCTGCAAACAGCCCAATAGGGCTGCTTGGATCTGTGCTTGCAGAATAGCAGGTGCAAGTCCAAGCATGGCGTGGCAACCTAAATCAGGGCCACGTGGCCCAGGGATGGGGGTTTGGATCTGGCATGACTGCCGGATCTGGGCTTCTCCCTCCTCCCGCCCACCAGAACATCCTCCCTCCACCCTGTTCCGTCCTCCCTTCCACCTTCCCACCACCCCACCTCCGCTCAGAAATGGCCCTACACTGGCCGAACCTGACCAGAAGCACTGCTTTACGGCACTTTCACGACAGCGCTGGGCAGACGAAGGCTGCATGCATTGGCCCAACGCGGGCCTTGGGTTGTGCCCTAAAGCACTTGGATGTTTTATCAAAGAAGACTAAAAACTCAAATGTTTTTAACGTAAAAAGACTAAAATCAAATCTTTTGTAGTGTTATAATATTGCAAATGGGAATCAGGGTGCAATCCTTACCTGGAGTTAAGGCAGCACAATTAGGCCAGCAAAGTTTGGTCAGCACAAGGGCCACCGTAAAGCGCATTTGGACCACTCTTGGAGTCAGGAAGGATGGCGCATGTCTGTGTGCTGGCCTCTCTAACTCTGAGAGTGGTCCAAACATATGTTACAGTGTCCTAACTGTGCCGGCCTAACTCCGGGTTAGGACTGTGCCCTCAGTCACCAAGCTGGCTAATTGGATTACCATGCACAGTTCTAGTCACTTTCAGCCCAATCCTACATCTATCCCCTTGCGGAGATTCAGGGCACAATCCTACCCAACACTGGAATGGCACGGTCGACTGGCTAGCGTCGTATTCAATGCTGGGTGGGGGGAGGCTGGAGCCTCCCATGGCAAGGAAGTATGCGCTCCCTGACCGTAGGGGAGGCTCCAGCCTCCCCATGTGCTTCTCGGATCTGCACCTGCTAAAAAGAACAGTTAAAGAAAAGGAATGAGAGTTCCATCATTGCTCTTTCACAGGCATCAGATAAGAATATTTTACAGGACTCAGAATCAGATAGGCAGGTTCAATTTTGTGCTACACAACTCCATTGCCTGTTGCAAAAAAGCTGCCATTTTCCTCGTTTCCTCCATAGAAAAATCACATAAAATATAACGAACTTTAGTAAAGTTGGAGAATCCCACCCCCTTTCCCAACACAGGATCCAAATAACTCGTACGTGCCTCTATATGTAGCAGGCAGTAAAGGAGAGTGTGTGCAATTGATTGAGACAAATAAAATGTTGCATTAGAGAAAGTTTTTGATGTATATGTACTTGAACTCCAAACCCCCTCTCCCGAGCAGAACACAATGACCTTTGACAACAGCACTAACTTGTGAAGAAGCATTTAGGAAACTGGACAAACTATATAAGTCAAAGTGAACATTTGCTGATCTAGAGCCAGAAGGAATGATAAACCAGGATCTTATTGACCCTGGCTGCCCAAACTGTTTTGTGTGATGCAGTGTTATATAGGAAGAAATTGTTCTTGAACAGCTGCTTCTTCTGTGTATTAAACAGGAGCATATTTTCTTATTTCCAGTTCTCATGTCAACCTCTCTCTCCCTCCACCCCATCCCACAGATGATCTAGGCAAGCTGACTAATCAAAGCACTGGTGCCACGGGAATAATGTTGAGCGATGGTTGGCATGGGTAATTGCTGATTGGATTGAAACTGATGGCCATTCTTCACTGGCACACAAGCAGCTAACGAAGATTCACTGGCCACAATCCAGTGCACAGTTATGTGCGCTTATGTTCCCCTGATGATTGTTGCAGTGTCATCAACATCATAAGAAATTATGGCTGCAAATGGAAGGAGCTCGGCATGGCAACATTATTTTTAGCACAAGTAGTAGGCTTGTCTTTCCAACCATCACATCGCAACCTGTAGGCTTGTCTTTCCAATAGTGTGAAACCTCAGATCCAGAGTCATAGGTATTCTTTATAACTTTTCCATTCCTGCTTCCCAACTTTGCTTTTTCATTATCCTATTTCTTACTCATTTTAACCATTTAAGCTGCCTTATCTCTAACCAGATCGTTAGTTCATCAAGAGCATCATCGTCAACACCAACTGGTGGTGGCTCTCCAAGATTTCAGATGGGGTAATGATTGTGTCCAGGTATACAGATAGATCCAGACAGAGTTTAATGTGTGAATGGCCCTAAGTTTCCACTTCTTTAGAACAATAATTATTAATTATTAATAATTTATTGTTTCAACAATAATTAGAGAGGCAATAAAACAGCAATGTTTGGAGGGAAACCTCTTAGAATAGGCCAACATTCAAGCAGTAATATTAGTATTTATAGTAACTGCATGTGGACAAAATGCTTCATACATTATCTCAGTAATCTTTACCGTTGTGTGAGGTAGGCTGATTTTCCACATAATGCAGATCAAGAGGAGCGTTAGAAGGTTGCCTAAGGTTACCTATTGAGTTTTGATGGGTGAGAGTTGAGTTTAGGACTGCTAATCCAATGGGCCATACCATGGGTGGTGCGCTCGTACTGCCTGGGCAAATGTTGCGTAAGGCGCCATAAAGCGCCTCCAATTCCAGCAGTAAGCTGGTGCTGGTGCTGGGGCAGCGCTATGGCGACAGTGGCCATGGGCTCCCCAAAGGGAGCCCCGCTCGCTAGTAAGCGGTGAGTCTGCCCCTCACCAGCAATGCAGCCATTCTGGACAGGAGAGCATTCTGGGGCAGGGGAGGGGTGGAGCAGGGGGTGGGACTGGCGGCGACTCTTGCTGCCGGTTCCTGACTTCCAAGTAAGGCCATGTGGCTTGCTTGCTCAGATGTCCTTGCTTCTGTTTTAGCTAAAACGTCAGTGCTGGAGCACGTAAACCCATCACCAGCCCTGCGCCCTAACTGTGGGGAAAGGGGATAAATGTTCCTGGGCGTTCGGGCAGTTCTGAATTGGGCTATCAGTGTCGGGGATGGTTTTTCCATGAGACCAACTAAGGGCACTGTTCTAAAACAGCTTTCACTAATGCCAAGCTTCATGGCATTTTTTCCTTGCTCTCTCTAATGGGAATATTTGGTTACAGTGTAATTTTCAAAAGTTTCACCTTGTGTTTTTCTTCATTCACAAAGGATTATGCGATATTCCCAACCTTTCTCTTTATGTGATGCACAATACTTTAGGGAAACAGTACTAGCCAATTCACAACAGACCATCTTGTGTCTGTGGGAAGCTGATAATGTGAATGCTCCAATTGAGTGTTGACTCAAGAATGGGAACAGTATGCGCAAAACCACCCTGAAACATCATGTGACCTTTTGTGTGGTTGATACAATAGGTAGAGATCCTTTGGAGGAGAGATGGTATGTGTGAACATACGGAAGCACATTGCCTGTCGAATGATGGCTTCTCTTGTTTTAATGCTGAGCATTAGAGAAATGGAGACTAAATCACTTGTGTCAGGATGATATTAGTAAACTGAAGGTCACTTTCAGCATACTTTAGCATGCCTTGGAGGCAATCCTGATAAGGAGAAAGACGAAAGGACAAAGACAAAATTAACTTTTAATTTCCCACCAAAGCTCCAGCTGACAGGAAAAAGGGAGATGACTGGGATTGCTTGCCACAGACAGTATAGGATTGTATATTAAAGAGCTTATCTGATTTAGCTCATCACAGATCCTGAGCAAGTAACTATTTATAAGCATTTATATATACCCTGCAGCACACAACATGGTGAATATTAGTGACACATTTCATATTTCTGTTCAGTGCCAATTCTTCCTGCTCCTAAATTAGATGAAGATATCAACAAATCAGATATATTAATTTTCTCTTGAGGAGCCTTTCATGATTGCTTACTAAGAAAAGTTATTTACATGCTGATATAAGGCATTATTTAACATAATGTGTGGTAATTTTCTTTTACTCAAAGGCATTAGATACCTCCAGTGCCACATCTACTACCGTCGTATATTTGTGTTCTAGTCTGCATAAACACATACATTCAAGAGGAGGGATTTAATTTGCTCGCATTATTTATTTGTTTGGAGATGAATTTTGAAAAGTCAGGTTTTGTATAGGTTTACCGAGGAGCTGCGGGCAATGAAATGACTGGCCAACGCCTTGAGCAACAATGGAGGAAAACACATGATGAAAACTGTGATGAGTCCTATTATATTCTCATGAGACTCAGGGCACAATCCAATCCAGCGCTGGAATGGCAAGGCTGGCCGCAGAGGCACATCGAGGGTATTGCGTGGAGTGGCAAGAGCCATGGGTGCCATTTCCATGGGGGTGCCGATTTGGCCTCAGTCCCCCCAATGCCACACACCCCCAGCTTGCCAGCCCCCCTAGCCTGCCCAGAACTGCATGGACATTGCCTCCTTCCCCACCCATCTTTAAAGTGTCCTGAAAGCCAACTATATAAACCTCATGGATTGGATTCCTGTCAAATTATGGTGAGCTCAGCCTTAGCTTTTTGTAGTTGGCTCTTTCCCTTTGCTGAATATATTTTGAAATCTCTGTGTCTCCACTTTCAGCAATGTGAGACAGTGGCTGAAAAAAGCAAGGAGGAATTGCCACATGTGAACAGAGACCATCATGCACTGCTTCCAATTTGCATGAGTCCAGCAAGGAGGTCCCCCTCTGTTTTGGGAGATTAGCATGCACCTGCCCCCCCCCCCAGTTATATAGGCTTCTGCGAGAGGAGGCATACAAATTAGCCATATGCAGATGAAAAGGTGGGGTCTGGCCAGTGGAATGTTCCTGGGTGGGCACGTGAGAAACCCAGAGGTGTTTACTGCTGCAGCAGGAGATCAGGTGGGTTGCAAAAAGGAGCAGATGCGGTGGCCCCCCATTTTTTTCCTCCCACCGTCTAATTCTTTCCCTCTTCCCAGATGCTTTGCTGCTGCCCCCAAACTGCAAGGAAAGCCCCCCTCTCCTCCTTGCTCTTCCTCCCAACTCCTTTCCCCACCAAAAATTCCATTTTTCCTTCCACTTTCCTGCTGCTGTTGTTGCAGCAGCCAAACTAGAACAACATATTCTGTTGTTGTTGTTTTTTTACACATACCCCACTCTAGTTTGATTGGGTGAGTGTGCAAGAAAAACCACATGGAAACCCCATCCCCAACCTCCTTGCAGAACAGCCAGCCCTCCTTTCTTGGTTATAAGGAGGCAAACAGGAGTCCTTTCACCCCCAGCATCATCTCAGGCCAGGAGCGCATTTACTAAGTAACACCAAGGCTGCAGTCCTGTCCACACTTATCAGGAAGTAAACCCCATTGACTCTAGTGAGACTTTCTTCTGAGTAGACATGCATAGGACTGGACTGCAAGAGAGATTGCTGGGCTAACTGATCTGCACAGGCTACCTTTATGTTTTCTTGTTGTTTTGCATACATTCTGCAAAAAGTGAATGAGTGTCAGTCTCTTCATCCCCACTACTATAAATACAAGAGACACATTCTACTGTATGCAAGGGGGCTGTGCAAAAGACACCCCTCTCTCCCTGTGTTTGCAGTTGCATTCGGGGCATTTGGGGAGCACAGCAAACCACTCATGACTGGGAATGTACTTCTAAACTAACTTTTTCAAGGACCTACACAGAAACTAACAAGCACTGTTGAGGAAAGTCTCATAGCTGAGACTATAAACTGAAAAGATCTGTTGGGATGGCGTTGGGGGGGGGGTTTGCGGTATAAGATAACACATTAATGAGAAAGTGAAGATTCAAACTGGAGAAAGTCCTGATTAATATCACTGTCTCTTAGAGCCCAATCCTGTGCATGTCTATTCCGAAGTAAGTCCCACTGCAGTCAATGGGGTCAATTAACTAGTCAATTCTAGTTAAGTGTGGATAGGATTGTGGCCCTAGTCACTATTCTGGGTTCTGTCTCAGCACATAATTTAAAACAGGGCTTATTAGGGATATGTGGTGGATGGCAAGCCTGGGTGAAGCAACTTTCATATTTTATTTTCATGTTGATATTATTTTCCCTCAATTGTAATATTATAAGGTCGGAGCATGCTGAATTTACATAGAAAGGGACTGATAACGTATTAATGCTTCTTAATATATTTGAATTTGTTATATATTGATTAATTATATTATATACTAAGAACTGTTTCAGGACTGAGTTTGGACTTAGATTTTAGGTCTCTTTCCTAAGCTTTTCATGTTGTGTGAGTAAAAAAGCCCTCTCAATAAGTCCCCCCCCCACGTCATGTACTCAGTCTGGAATAGTCAGCATTGTTGCCTGATAATGCACTGATGATTTTTGGTGGACTGAAGTTCCTCCCTTTGTTCTGTCCAAACATGCATAGGGCAGGAACAGTGCTGTGTAATTAAGGACACAATCCAGGTGTTTTGATAGGGGCGCAATTTCATGCCCCTTGCAATGGCCACCATTTTCTCAAGATACGCCTCTGGCCAGCCAGCCAGCACCATATCCGATGCTGTGTTGGGGAGGCTGGAGCCTCCCCGCGGCAAGGGAACGTTCATTCCTTTTCCATAGGGAAGGCTCCAGCCTCCCCTGTGCATTCCTCGGATCTGCGCCTGCTAAAGAGCGGGCGCAGATCTGTGGCGACCGCGTGGCCCAAATTGGGGCTGCACGGCCTCTCTGACGGGCCTAGGATTCGCCCTTATGGCCAAATCCGAGGCTCGCCCATGTCCCGCCCTCGTCCCACCCACATTCCACCTTCCTCCCGCCAATCTCCGGGGCACGCTGTCATGGCACCTCCCTTGCACCGGCCAACTTTGGCCGATACAAGGGAGGCGCTGCACATGCACAACAGAGCCAGCGCTGCCAGAAGCACCGCCCTTGTGGCCTTAGCGTTGATGCAGGACACCTGATCGACGCCCCCACATCAGCGCTAGGCACGCAGTGCCAGCTCAACCCCATTGTGCCAGCGCTGCATGAGCTGTAGGATTGCACTGCCCTAAAGCGTCCCTTGCCAGTCACACCTATGCAGCAGGGTCAAGAAGATGCGCACTGCATGAGTGGAAAGCCAATCTGCGGGCTTAAAGGAGGTAAGCATTATTTTTTATACTTACTGCTCAGTAATTCCTGGGGTCACCCATAGGTCTTCTTGGACATATGCCACCACTTTTGGTAGTGTACATTTGGTAGTGGGCTAAACTGCTGAGCTGTTGAGCTTGCTGACCAGAAGGTTGGCAATTTGATACCATGCGACAGAGTGAGCGCCCATTGCTTGTCCCAACTCCTATCAACCTAGCAGTTCGAAAGCATGTAAAAATGCAAGTAGATAAATAGGGACCACTTCGGTGGGAAGGTAATGATGTTCCGTGCACCTCGGCATATAGTCATGCTGGCCACATGACCACGGAAACTTGTCCTTGGACAAACACCAGCTCTTTGGCTTAGAAATGGAGATGAGCACCGCCCCCTACAGTCAGTCAAGACTAGACCATTCAGTTGCGGGGAAACCTTTACCTTTACCTTATCCAAAGAGAAGAGAGGGATGGAAAACACTGATACAGGAGGGTAAGATCCAGCACTCGCCATTTCTGTTGGATCTACCCCACCTCCTCCCTGCCCCATTTCTCCCTATTCCTACTCAGCTTTACTCCAGTCTGCTCACTCTTTCCCCATCCCTGCTCACCCCTCACCCCCATAGCTGAGTTACTAGATCCAATGAGCACAGCAAGGACTAGGAACAGAGCTGTGGTGTACTGCCTCTTGCGGCAGCATGCGTAGAATGGCAACTGATGGTGTGCCATGATGGTGTGCCACAGGCAGCTATTTTACAACAGCAGAATTGTACATTCCAGTATCTGAAAGCAACTTGGGCTGCACTCTTAGGCAGTTTCTGGGAATAACCCCATTGACAACCCAAGCCTATGCATGTCTACTCAGAAGTAAGCCCCACTGCATTCAGTGGGGCTTACTCCCAGGAAAGTGTGTGTAGGATTGCAGCCTTAATTAATCTATTTCTGAGGAGACATGCTTATGTTTGACCGTAGGTTTAATTTTTATTATTGTGAGTCCTTCAGTTTTTAGATTGTGAGACCTTGGAGGACAACGATCCATTTATTTTGCTATATAAACTGCTATGGGAATTATTTATTCTCTCTCTCTCTCTCTCTCTCTCTCTCTCTCTCTCTCTGTGTGTGTGTCTGTCTGTCTGTCTGTCTGTCTGTCTGTCTGTCTGTCTGTCCGTCCGTCCGTCCGTGGGCACAATCCTAACCTGGAATTAGGCCGGCACATTTAGGCCAGCAAAGTTTGGCCAGCACAAAGGCCACAATAACGTGCGTTTGGAGCACTCTCAGAGTCCAGGCTCGCTCTTCTCAAATATCTTACATTGCAGTTTTTCAGACTTTGAGTGATTCTCAGGGGTGGTGGCAAGTTTTTCTCGTGTGTGTGTGTGTGTGCGCTCATGCAATCCTAACCTGGAATAGGCTGGCACAGTTAGGCCAGCAAAGTTTGGCTGGCACGAGGGCCACTGTAAAGTATGTTTGGACCACTCTCAGTATGCAATCCTAACCTGGAGTTAAGCCGGGTTAAAGTTTGGCCAGCAAAATTTGGCCGGCACAAGGGCCACTGTAAAGCGTGTTTGTATCAAGTCAGGGAGGATGACACATGTCTATGTGCTGGCCTCTCCGACTCCAAGGGTGGTCTACTTTTCAGTGTCCCTTGTGCCAGTCAAACTTTGCTGGCCTAATTGTGCCAGCCTAACTGGCCTAACTCCAGGTTAGGTTTGCACCATCATAGTCAGAAAGGCCAGCACCTAGAGCAGCCATATTGAAAATATGGGGATGCTGGAAAGGGGGAGGGCTGTGTGGTAGTTTTGTTTGTGTTGAGATTGTAAATGGACTTTTTTTCTGATTCACCTTGCTATTGGAAAATGGGTGAGAAATAACCCAACTTATTCCTACATTCTCAGGAAAGCAGCATGCTCTGGTGTCACAATGATGGCATTTCTGGCCATGACATCACTTCTGATGAGTCCTGGACAGATTGTCATTCTAAAAAGTGGGTCCTGGTGCTAAAATGTTTGAGAACCACTGGCCTACCAAGCAGTACTGTAAATGGAAATGTAAACTTATCTTGCAAGTAGGCCTTCAAATTCATTGAAAGTAAATGTTGAAGATAGCATGCTAAATCTTAGTCACAATGTGCATTCTTCAACTCTTGTGAACATTCTTTGAAAATAGATTTGTGGTTTGGTTGGATGACAGATACAAGACATTATGGTAATTGAGAAATGTATTATTACAAAATAGCATATGATACTCTTCAGATTTAAATCTGAATATATGAACTGAAACAATTTAACCTTACTTGTGTAAGATGTCCTGCGTTAATTCATTTGTTGGTTTGCCGAACAACATTGCCATGGTTACATAAGAAAAGAAAGTAAATACTATAGTTGTAGAGTTGCAGAGTACTATAGCTGGATACTTGATACATAATAGCTTCTAAGGGGTTAAATGCAAGGCCTTAATGTCACTTGCAATCTCTATTCTGTGTACAGAAACAGGTTGGCTAGCTGTCATAAGTACACTCAAGAGTGTAATGGAGAATAATTGTGTGCAGTTCTTATTTTCCTTCATAGCAGCAACGAACAGTCCTTCTGGGGAAGGGAATCATGTGCAAGAAGATGAAACTGTTTGAAAACACATGCACTGGCTTTGATCGTTTTTACAGATTCCAGCAAAAAGAAGCTGATTAGAGAGGACATACAAACAGGGATTGCTGCTTATCACAGCTTTAAGATTCTAGTTCTCCCTATTTTTTCTAGCATCCTGTGAAAATCCTCGAAAAGTAAGGCTGTGCCCCCGGGCAGTGACTTTCAGTGAAGTCCAGGCCCAGGGAGGAAATACACAGCCAGCTCTGGGATTTCTCCCACACTAGGAATGGTGATGTCTTCAGCAGGAACCATCAAGTGGTTCCTTGACACATTTTTTTCAAAGGATCTTAGCACAGAAGATGCATCAGACACAGCGGGAAGTTAACTGAGGAATTTGTTTTGGGCAATATGTTAATGTCTAGGCCAGGGAGAGGCAACCTACAGCCTGATCAGCCTAGTGGGATCAGGCCCACCAACTGAAATCATCAGATCCATGGGCAGAGGAGAGAGGGGGAATGTCGCAGCGATACCCTGTAGCTGGACCATCCCCTCCCGAGGGCTCGTGTGCCCAAAGCAAGTGTATTCACAGGTGGTCGTGCAAGCCCACAAGGCTGGAAGGAGGACCACCAGGGTCACGGGATCCCTGGCCTTTTAAGCTTGAACTTGGCCAGTGGGAGCGGAAGGTGGATGCAACTGTCCCACGAAGGTGGGACAACTGGCCGCGAAGAGCTGCACCCAAGTGTTGGCCCAAAAGCCTTCCCAGGCTTGCCCATCTAGCTCCCTGGTCTCAGAGATGTTGGCCTTGACCTGACCTTAACACTGGGGCCTTGTCTGCAATTCAAGTTGTCTCTTGATGGCTGGTCTTAGTGGTGATCGCTCCATTAACATTCCCAAGGAGATTAAGTTATAGGGAGGATCCTCTGGAGAAAGGATCTGGCTATGCTGGTCCTCCCTCAACGGTTTTGCACTCCCTGCAAATCAGACAGAAGGGGCAGGGGAAAAGGGAGCTGAGTACCCGGTCCCCCTTCTTCTGGTTTGGCAATTAGCCTCCAGCAAATTAGAGGAAGGGGTGGGCAGAGAAGGGACCTGGGTATCTTGGTTCTCCTTCTTCTCTGCCTTGGCTGTCTTAGCTGTGGCAGGAGAAGAAAACACATTAATGAGGACATTTAAAGTTAATTGTTGTTGTACAGTCTTGGGGTCTGATCCTATTGAGCCCAACACACGCAGTACGTTTGTACCACCTGCATGTCTGTTGCAAATGGCACTGTAAAACGCCTCCAACGCCAGCGGTAAGCATGTGCCCTGAAGGAAGCACTGGTCGCCAACAAGCCGTGAATTCACTGCTCACCAGCAATGCAGTCTTTTGGGGTGGGGCAGGAGGGAGGGGTAGAGCAGAGGTGGGGCCGGCGGCAACACAGCCTTACTTGGAAACCTTTGCTTCTGCGCCAGCTAAATAACCGGCTCAGGAAAGAGTAGACCTGTCACTTGTCCTGTGCCCTTACCACAGGGAAAGGGGACAAATGTCCCCTTTTCCTGTAAGGCTCCATTGGATGTCTGGCTGTCATGGGATGCAGCAGTAACAGCCTGGCTACAGCTGCCCTCCTGGGCAGTTTCAGGATTGGGCTCTCAGTGGGGCATGCTATGGAGTGCGTGACTACAGGGATATCAGAAAAAGCTCCTGCACCTCAAAATGTGCCACTCCAGTGTTGGTGCTCTATGCTCTATATCAGTGGTGGAATCTAAACAATCAAAGAACAGGAACCATGACCGAGACTCACGTTTGATTGGCAGCCCATCCCTTTGGCTCCGCCACCTTCCCGCCCGCCATGTGGGCTGCCCTCGGTGGACGCGCCCCTCCGCTGCTTGCTCAGGCCCCCGGCCTGCCCCCCACCTGTCCCCCCTGGCAAGCAGGCGCCCCCGAGGCCAAGAGCGTCTCGCAGCGCCACATCCATCACAGAGCTGGTGACGAATGGTGACGGGTGGGCGGAGCTAGCCCAGATTAGGTTCAGGAACGGCCGTTCCGGTGCGTTCCTCCTCTATGACATCACTGCTCTATATTTCTTTTTAGTCTTTGGCAAGTAGTATTTAAACAGTATATTGACAAAATTTTCTTTTGTGATGCCACCTGCAGCAGGTCCAGGGCCCATCCTGTATGTATTTCTTGTTCATTCAAAAGCTGAGCATCTCTTTCTCACTTGTTTAATGCTGAATGGAAACTGGTCTTGCAATGTGCTTCCTCCTTAAGGGAAAACAAACTCTTTACTGGTAAGCAAGTTATAACGCTTTTAAAATTAGACAATAGCCATATACAATATAAAATAACATTAAAACGTAACAAGAACACTGAAGAGATAGCTGTGAAATACACTCTATGAATATTAGTTAATATGTGCTTTCAGTTTTCCTACCAAATTATATATTTATTTAGGAGATATGTGAACTGCTACCTTTTAGCACTGTGTGTGTATAAATATTAACAGGCTAGGCAAACAATGGGAATAGTCTGAATGGGAGAACAAGAGAGATCCCATAATGTATTTAAACAATGCTTTACTGCCATTCTCTCTCTCTCTCTCTCTCTCTCTCTCCCCCCCCCCGGCGGCAGTTGTTTTTCAGGATGCACCTGAACAATTATTTTCCAGTGGGAATTGAATTCTCAAATCTCTTCCGGCTGCATAAACATTTGTAACTGTCTCTTGGGATCAGGAAGAGTTTGGATTGAAATAATCTGCCTTTTCAGGCCGGGACCCTGATAGCAGACAAGGGATTACATCTGGATTTAATTTTTCATCACCTTCATTTCCCTTTCAGTGTGCTCTCTTTTGAGATTTTCAAAATTGTATCTCAAAACTGGCCAGCAAGGGTTAGTAGAGTCATTTTTGTAAGATGTGGAATCAGTTACCTACCTTTCAATGAGCAGTCACTAGTGCAACTGTGGGTTTACCTAGGGCTTTAGAGTGAGGGCTGAAATACTTCCTGACACCACCTCTCCCTTACGTGTTTGCTACCAGTACTACCTGCTTTACTATTCCAGTAAATATGTTCCAGTAGATTCTTTTACTTCTTTCTTGGAACATTGATAGTGGATGTAATGGCACCATAATGTCACATGGCTAGAGATGATAGAAAACATTTTTTCCGGATTTCAGTGTTTTCCAAAGATAAAAGTGTAGAAAGTAGTGTTAGGTGTTTTTATTCAAAACTTATACATTACAATAAGCCATGCAGCCATGTGAGGAACAAGATCAATCTACTTACAGCCCAGTTTATCCTGTGCATGTTTACTCAGAAGCCCCACTTCAATGGGACCCGGTACCAAAGGCATATCATTGTAGCCTCTGTGCAACAAGCGATTCTTCCTGGTGCTTGGAGTTTAGGTGATTGCTTTTAGACCAGGTGTACAGAGAAAACCAGGTAATTTGTGCATGTGTGAATGGGTGCGTGTGGGTCTCCAAACTTTTCATCAGAGCAAAAAGGTCATGTAAGACTGCTGCATTGTGTGAAACCTGTGCTGGGCCTGTGTTGGAAACGTTAAAATTTGTTGACTCTTAGATGGAGTCATTAAATCAGTTTGATTGAGCCAATGGAAAAGTACTCATTTGTCTCCTCCTCCTTTCTTTTTGAAAGAATTGGGAAAATAATAATAAAAAACTTTCTGCAGTCTCGTAAAAACATTAAGGTGCACTGAGTTAAAGCAACCCGCGAGCAGCTTGAACTTAACCTCCGTGTCTTGTACTAACTCAGCAGATGATTACAGGACTGCCTGACCCTTGGCAGGTTTACAGGGTCTCATTTTGACATGGCTGAACTGTTCTCGAACAATTCCTTCCATGTCCCGGGTACAAACAGTCTTTTCTTCAGTATCAGGCATGCATGTCTTATCTTTCCTACCTATTATGTCTTAAGAAGCATGGCTATTGAAATACACTGAAGGTTAACTTGGCTTCCTGTTTACGTTGCTCTGTGTCACCACTTGTCTGCTCAGACAATAGCATATCATTGCCCTTTATTTATTTTACTTCTGCATAGGAGTTACTGCTGATTCTTGAAATGCAGTTTTGATTTTAATTCATTTTTGACTCTGGCAACCTGCAACAAAATGTAAGTACTTTGGTTCAGCAGGCCACCATAGCACTGTGTCAGAGCAGCTATATCTGTTTCTATATCATTTAGCCTAACAGATCCACATGGTTCTCATTAATATATGGAGCAACCATTTGCAACCACTATGCTGTGGCGCATTGGTGTGCAACATAGGGTCTCCAGGTATGCCATGGGTATCTAGAAGAGAGTCAATTATTAGTAGGGTTACTGGGGAATGTGAGTCCCCCGCCCCCACTGGCAGCACAGTGTGCCTTGTCAGTTGTCGGAAAGCTGATGGTGTGCCTTGACCATTTCAGTGCCTTGCCAGTGCGCTGTGATATCATCTTTCACTAAACAGTAAACCAACTCAGTATTCTAGATTAGAATTATAGACAAAGATGCACAAGAGAAAATTTGTTATTGGTCAAATCAATCAATCAATCAATCAATCAATCAATCAATCAATCAATCAATCAGTATTTATATATCGCTTTTCAGCACAAAGTTCACAAAGCAGTTTACAGGCAAATAATAATAATAAAGTTAAATGGCTCCCTGTCCCAAAAGGGCTCACAATCTTATAAAAAAAGGCAGAACACCACCTGCGACAGCCACTAGAAAGACACTGTGCGGGGGTGAATAGGGGAATAGGGACAATTATGCTCCCCTGCTAAATATAAGAGGTGCACCACTTGAAAAAGTGCCTCTTGTCCAGTTAGCAGGAAATCATTGCCCAAAGAGCATCCTTTGGTTACCAGGCCTATGTAGAGATGATGATAAAGCTAAAGCTACGATCCTAGTCACACTTCCCTGGGAGTAAGCACTGTTGACTACAATGTGACTTACTTCTGAGTAGACAGACATAGGATTGGGTTTGTTAAGTATTATGACTATTCAACAGCTACTTATCCTAGACCTGAGAAAATAACTAACAGAGCAATCCTAACTAGGCTTTATGACAACAGAACAAATGTTCCACTGTCTTAAATGGTGATGTGCTTAGTGCACTATTAACCAGCATTTGTTCTGCTGTCATAAAGCCCAGTTAGGATTGAGCTGTTAGTCATTCTGGATCCACCTCTGCAAAAAGCAGCGGTGTCAGAGGCCCACTACTGCTAGCTAGGTGCAAAACTGCAGGTAAGCCAACACAGGAGGAGGATGGTCGGAACAACGGGGCGGGGAGGGGAAGGAACTTGGGATACAGAAGCACCAACATGTGCCAGGATCTTACCCTCGTTTCTTTACCCTTCCCTTCCCTTGATTCTCCTTGGTTCTGCACCAGCAAAATTGCTGGCACAGATCTGAGACGGCCCATAAGGAATGTGGAGGGTTCCCCCATGGTAAAGCAACAAAAGTTGCTTTACCTCAAGGAAACTGGTGCCCTCCCAGCAGGATGCAGAACACAGTCTGTTGGCTTGGTTGCACTGGCAGTTTTTTTTCTTTTTAAGGAATAGTGACCCATTGGAGCAACAGGCCACTCTGCTTGTCAATGTAGTAAGCACAATGCCATGATATCCCAGCCCACAGATTGCATACTGAATGCTATTTAAAAGAAAGTGCTGTGTAGTCAATATCTAAAATTGTCCACAGGGGGAAATATAGGGTTATTAATGAAAGAATCCACTTAGAACCTTATTGGCATTCCATTTTTTTTTGCCACCCACATTACAGTACAGTTTCATCAAAGGCTTAGGAGGCAACAGAGAATCTCCCGTATTCTGAGAGCCTTATTACGTTACATCACAAAGAATTTAATACCTTTATTGTGGCTTCTTTTGAAGTAGTCCCCAAGTGTGTCCTTGTCATAATTTTTAAAAGCTTTCTTGCTAATTTCTGTGTTGAAGTGATCAAAGATGAATGGTCAACATGTGGAAGTGTTAACTATGCCAAGCAAGGGCATGATTTATTCATGTGTAACATTACTTTTCATAATGATTTCCGCATAAAACATCTATATCTAGTTTCAAACTAGTTTTTAATTTCATACACAGAATTAGTTAGGGCAGTTCTTCCCTGTTAAACAAAATAGTTGGAAATGTAAGTACAAGGGAATAACACCGTATAAAGGAAGTAATGGTCTATAAGAGACCACAGGAGACGTCCTTCCCTGCTTTATTCTGAAACAGGCAATGGCTAGGGGGGGATTATTGTTGTTATTGTTGTTGCTAAACAATGCTTAAAAACACAAAACTTGTTCAAAGTTTGAAATATCTGAAATATTTGAATAAAATATTTGAACAAAAAAAAAAACACTGATTTTTTTGTGTTTCAGATATTTCCCAGAAATTAAGAGCACAATCCTAAATTGCAATGGATTGGCAAGGCCGGCGGACCTGTGCAAAATCCAGCGCACCTTAGGTGCCCAGGGGAGCCTCCCCGGGGAAGGGCACATTTGTCCCCTTGCCCCAGGGGAGGCTCCGGCCACCCCATGGGGTGCCTTGGATCTGCACCTCACATCTGCGTCCACCCACCCAGCCCCTGAAGGAGTGACTGGAAGTGACCAGAAGCTGGGTCCAGAAACTGGAAGTTGCCCAGTGCACAAGGGTTCCCAAACCACCAGTTGGTTGCAAGCCACACTTTGGACAAGGCTAAGGCTACCAGTGGTCCCCAAATTGTGGGTTGGGACAAAGGAGAGGCCTCTGGAGACTGAAACTCCCTGAAGGATACAGTGGAGGCCATGCAGGTATTGCTGCAGGGCAAGCTATGGTGGATTATGAATATGAACGTTGGTGACTCACAATGCTTTACTGGAAAATGAGTCAAGTATTATAACCTGCAAGTTCTTCTCCTATTCAGATTTTATTCTGCCTGAGATGAACTTTCTGCTGACCAGAAGCGGATCAAGGGGGGGGGCAAATCTGTAAGTTTTGCAAGAAGCCTTACCCTGTCATGTAAATCCCTCCTCTCCCTTGCTGCTGTAGCCAGTAAGCAACGCCAAGATGTTGCTGTTCCCTGTGAGGATTGGCTAGAACAGTGCAGGAGAGGAGTGTTTTCCACTGCAAGGTAAGGCTTCTGGCAAAACTTACAGATTTGCCCCCCCTTAGATCCGCCTCTGCTCCTGACCAGAAGTGTAGCTGAGGAGGAATGGTGGATGGGGAAAGCAGAGCTCCAGAACTCCTCCTACAGTACAAACAGTGATACTATCAGGAGGGGAACTCAGGCTCTCAGTTTCAGTCTGAAACTTTTTCAATGGAACTTGGACAGGAAGCATCAGGCTCAGCTGGGGGTAGGTTTGCTTGAGGGTACATGTGAATGCCCACGTCATCGGCACTTCCAAGGGCTATCTGACAGACAGTAAGGAGCTCACTTTCCATTGTGTGTTCTCCACTTGCACTTGTGGTTCCCAATCCAAACTGAGCCCCAAGAAACTTGCCCGTCTCTCAAAATAACCTTGGGTTGTGTTACTACCGCACATTAAAAATTATAATGTGCATTTTTGAATAGAGGTTTTAAAACCTTCCCCAGAAAGACAAGAAGCGATCGTCTTGACCCTGTCTTTAATGAAGTGCATTACTCCTGTTGGCAAGCAATGTCAAAAGGCAGGGCTCTAGTCTTTTCTCAGCTGCCTGATGTGGCTAGATTGCATTCTTCCTCTTGTAAACCCTGTGTGAGTACTTTGCTGAATTGCAGTGAGGGTCTCCTGTGAGAAATGAAAGAGTGTCTTTGTGAATTCAACACAAAGTAATAAATTAGTTCTGGTTATTTTCCTGAACCTGTGGCTTTGCTGAAAGGAAGGTCTGTGGAAATCTGTAGGCCAAAAAGAATTTAGGATCTGTTTTCTCCACATGTATGCTGATACTTATAATTTGGTACTGTGCACAAATCTCAAGCTACAATTTGTTTTAATGATCCATAGCTTCAAAAAAAGAGTGGCTAGATAACCAGGCCAACTGGGCCAATTCTTTCTCATGTGAGGAATAGTACGGGCACTCCTTCTCCCACCTCCCCCCAACTCTGGAACTTGGGACTGCAGTGGGGTTCTGAGAGGGGAAGCATTGTGTAAAGTGGCCTCTCCCCCTCACCTTCAGAGCCATTTCCGGCTACAAAAGCAACATGGAAGAGATGTCTCTGCAGAGCAGGGTTGATCTTTACTGGGGAAGTGAAAACTCTGGAGGGGATACAACTAATTTACTTAAGAGTAAATTCTGCCAAAATGTGCTGTGTGGACAAACTACAATACAAGGCTTGTTCCTTGTTAGAGGCAGGAAGAAAGAAATTTTTGATTAATTAAGAAATGAATTAAGAAATTAATTTTCAATTTTGTTAATTGCACCCTTTTGGTTCCACAAAACCTTCAGGGTCAAATATCAACCGCAAGGTGCCACAATCTGAGTTTGGACAGCAGTGGGACCAAAAGCTTAAAGTCCACTCCCTTCATGCCACAACCTCAATCTGATCACGCACGCGCACGCACGCACCCACCCACACACACACACACACACACACACACACAGACAGAGGCTTCTATTAGTATTCTAAAAAAAAAAGCAAATGTGTAGGGGCAAATGGCATGATTAATGCCACACCTAGTTCGGCCCTCAGAAGACTGAATCATATATTGAGTTTAAAAAAGAATTGATTTGAAAAAAAACAAACAATTGATACATAGGTAAAATAAAGAGTGGGGATTCTTAAAAAGAATTAATCAGGGATTTAATGTACTTGCCACTTCCAAAGACAGAGGCTAGTGGGTCATTGTGTATTATCAGACATCTGCAAAATCACATTTACTACTGGAAATCACTGGCAAGTCCCCAACTTCACCCATTTTTTTATCTGAGTCTGCAAATGCTTGTTCCCACAAAATCCTTCACCCTTCAACTAAATGGATGGCTGAAATCTGTTTGATGCTAATTACATTCTGTGGTCTTCCAGTACTGAAGCTTATTTGTTTTGCAACTGTCCCAATTTTTACTAACAAACTGGCTTTCATTTATTTCAGGAAAGGCACGGGCACAGGACATCACACACGGAGACCACTGAAAATGTTTCCATGTCATTCTCAGCTTTGCAGTGTTTACAGACTGTTAACTGTGTGGAACAGAATTATGGTGGCTCCTATGTTTACTATGAGAACCCAGGTCCTGCCAAACTGATGTGTCTGTCTTTGGGCATGATGGTTCTGGGAACAAGGCAAGACTGGTTATGCTGAACCACATCCAAGGCAAAAGTGCTGTGGGAATAACAGCGAGTCTTCTTATTTGTCTGACCAGCAGTTTGTCTTGACCCAGAATCTTTTACACAGCTTAGTCTGAATCATATGATCGGGGCTCTTACTGCTGCTCAAAAGCTTCTTTGCTGGTCTAGCTACGTATTTTATTTACCATGTAATTGCTGATTGAAGTAAAGGGTGATGATGAGACATGTTGAATCTTCCTGATATTTAGGAATGGGCAAAGACTAGTGGAAGATTCCACTGTGCCAAATCTCCAGTGTAGAATACAGGAACCGGAATGATTTAAGGTCTGTACAAAGTGGACTAGCATAGCTGATTCTGGTTAGTGATTTGTTGGAGTGGTGATTTGTTGATTTGTTGAAGGGTGGGGGCCACCCATCCCCCCGGGCGAGCAGGCACCCCCTCCAAGGCCAGGGACGGCCGTGGGGCGAGCGGAACGAAAGTGGAAGTGCACGGACGGGCTGCCAATCAAACAGTAGTCCTGCCTAAGTCCCGCCCTCTGTTCCTCCAGGTCGTTTGTAGATCCCATTTCTGCATAATACTACACATACATAATAAACAATAAATACACACAAAAAAGTAAGGGCATTATTCAAGATAGAACACTGCTTCAATATATACTCCAAAAAAACCCCTCAGCGTGATTATAAATTCAACAATTTAATGGCGCTAGGATAGAAACTATTTTTGTGTCTAGATGTTTTAGTAAACAGAATCCTATACCGGCAACCAGAAGGAAGAGGATCAAACAAATTATGACCAGGGTGTAGAGGGTCAGCAGCAATACTCACCACTCGCTTTCTAACCCGGGCAGTATATAACTCCTCTATTGAGGGCAGGCCAGTTCTAATTATTTTTTCAGCTGTTCTAACTGTCCTCTGGAGCCGTTGCTTATCCAATTTGGTTGCTGAACGGAACCAAACAGTTATAGAATTACAGAGGACAGATTCAATAATACCTCTGTAGAACTGGACAAGCAGCTCCTGAGGCAGATTAAATTTCCTAAGTTGCCGCAGGAAATACAATCTCTGATGGGGCTTTTTAATAATACTGTTGATATTAGCTGACCATTTCCGATCCTGGGAGATTACACAACCCAAGAACTTAAACGACTCGACCACTGAAACCGTACTACTTAAGATGGAAAGTGGGAGTGGGGAGGGGGGGCAGTGCTTTCTAAAGTCAACTATCTTTTCCACAGTTTTTTGGGAGTTAAGCACTAAGTTGTTTCTGCTGCACCACAAAACAAGTTGCTCAACTTCCTGTCTTTATGCAGCTTCGTCACCATCTTTAATGAGACCAATGATCATTGTGTCGTCTGCAAATTTCAGGATCTTGACAGAAGGGTCCGTTGAGGTGCAGTCATTTGTATAAAGGGAAAAGAGCAATGGAGAGGGCACACACCCTTGAGGAGCACCCGTACTAATTGTACAGGTACTAGATGTAACTTTCCCCAACCTCACCTGCTGCTTCCTATCTGTCAGAAGGCTATATATCCACTGACAGACAGGAGCAGGTACATTAAGGTGGATCAATTTAGAGTACAGTTTAGATGGAACAATCGTGTTAAATGCTGAGCTGAAATCGACAAATAGAACCCGTACATATTGTAAAATCGTCTGTAGTCTGTAGATCTGGTACAGGAGAAGGGCCATCATGGGGGTGATACAATGAGCTGTCGCACTGAGTGACGCAAACCCTAGTGACACCTCTGGTTGCTCGTGTTTTTTAATCAATTCCATGTAAGTTGTACAGTAATATTTTTATTGACCCTCAGAGATGGCACCAAACAAAATAAGAATTGTTTGCTCAACTCTGAGAATTTGTGGTGGTGGGAAATTTCATTCTATTGACTTAGCTGGGCGGTAATGCAGTACAGTAGCTGTGTGCTACACAACAAAAGTGCAGGAGGTGGGAAAGCTGACCTTGACTGTTATCTGTTCAAATTCTTGCCTGGGTTCAGAATGGAAATTCCATTAGTTGCCCACATGGATGATCTTCATGTTGAAATAAAAAAGTAATGTACTATCTTTTTAATCGTGCTACACTCCTCAGTGGTTTTCAACATTGTAGATTACAAAATTCAGGCATGCCCTGGTATCCACTGATTCAGTATCCACAGTTTCAGTTATCCATGGATACCATGGATACTGGAACTCCTATTTAAAAGATATTAAACAAATCACTTTCTTTTTACCTTGTTGCAGCAAAACTACTGATATTCCCCTATCTTTAAAAAGGCGTCCCCAGTATCCATGATGAGGTCCGGAACGGAACCCCAGAGTATACCAGATATGCCTGTATTGGTAAATTATCTGTGTACATTGTGTTTGATTGCCTTCAATCGTTTGCTTTTTCTAATAGCAAAAGTGGGGAGGCACACCAGAATTATATCCTTCCACATTTGAGATACAGGCATGCCCTGGTATCCACAGGGGTTCCATTCCAGATCCCACCATGGATATCTGAAACCGTGGATACTGGGGATGCCTTTTTAAAGACGGTGTATGTATGGATATACATATACATATACATATACATTAAATGCTTATACATATGGATCTTGAATCAGTTCTTGTAGCGGACAAAAAATCACCTCCCTGACCCTTTCCTTTTCCTATTAATTTAACCCCTTTCTAAATTGGATAGCACAAATGCTCTAATCACATGAAACAGTCACCAAAAGCGAACCTAGGCAGAAATTAATTGAGCAGAGATTGGATCCAGTCCACTTGCTACCTGTTATGTAGTTGCCACTGAAAGGAGTGGGTTTTGCTCCAGCATGCTGTCTGTTCTATGTGAAAGACTGAAACGCTGGCTACTTGCAAATGAATGGATGAACAGCCCTTGTAACCCTCACTGTCAAGACTTATGCAGTAATTAGTAGGAGGGAAGGGGCTATTCTAGACTGCCAGAACACCTTCTCTGTCAGCTTCCATTGCACCGGAGGAAGCCAGTAAACATTCAGGAGGTGGGATCTGAAATGTGGGGCACCTTGATAAATGTCAGCCTCTATAAATTGTGTTACTTTAATTGGACTAATCCGTATAGCTGGTCAGAGTCTGATTTAAGCAGCTGCACTCAGTCAGATGACTTGGACTGGAGATAAAGACAAGCCCATTTTTCTCCCATTTTTAAGCTTCTGGCCACAGTAATGGCTTGATCTGACCAGAGATTGCGGGGGTGGGGGTGGGCGTAGGAAAATTTGAGTCATAAACGATGGGCAAATATCACACAAACCTTCCTCCTTCCAAAGTGAGATTCTGAACTTGGATTGATTTGCTTCAAGTCAGCAATCAGTTTAACTAGTCCACTGTATTGTTTGCCACTTTCATGTATTGTAACTTTTTAAGACTTGATTAATTTACTGCATGAACAAGTATGAATTTATAAAACAATTAAGCACAGTGAACTGTAGAACTTCAATATTTGTCCTGATGATTGGCAGAAAAAAGCAAAAACGTACACACAACAAGCAAATTAAAGGCTGGACCGACAGTTTTAACCATGCAGAATTGAGAAGGTCCCTGCTGTTTTTGCTACTGTAATCACTGGTAACAGATGGGGGCTTGATACAATGGTGAACCTACCATTCAGCTGGTGGGGGCAATTGCCCCTGGGTGCCACCTGTGGCAGACCTCCTGTCATGTGCCAAAAGCATTCTGAAGGGTTCAGAATGCCTGTACAGTAAATAATACTTCTGATTTTCATTGGAAAGCAGAAGTGTTTAAAAGTGTTCTGAACATTTCAGAGCATTTTTGGTATGCAATGGAACATTGTGCAAGGCTCTGGGAGTTCAAGGTGAGTGGATGGGGTGCCTGTCACTGGGGGGGGCACCAGTCTGAGGTTGTGCCCCTGGGCGGGAACAGGGCTCGGAACACTGCTGGCTTGATATAAATATGTGGAGGATGGACAAAACCGCTTGTTTGTCAGATGAATGAGATTAATTTTAGCTTTCTTTTCTTTGCTGGTAAATTCTGGTCTGGTTCTTCTTCACAATAATTAGTCTGTGTCTTGCCAGTCATGCAGTAGTCCATGTTTTCAAAGGAGAGAGTTTTCTTCATTTCAGAAACCCGCATTATGAAGCTGATATGCACTTAAATAGGGGACGTGGTGGCACTGCGGGTTATACCACCGAGCTGTTGACCAGAAGGTTGGCTGTTCGAGACCACAAAACGGAGTGAGCTCCCATTGCTTGTCCCAGCTCCTGCCAACCTAGCAGTTCGAAAGCACCTAAAAATGCAAGTAGATAAATAGGTACACTTTGGTGGGAAGGTAACGGTGTTCTATGCGCCTTGGCGTATAGTCATGCTGGCCATATGATCACAGAAGCTTGTCCTTGGACAAACACCAGCTCTACAGGCTTTGAAACGGAGAAGAGCACTGACCCCTACAGTCGGTCACAATTAGACCATTCGATCGTGGGGAAACCTTTACCTTTATGCACTTAAATGCACTTGTCCAAATATGCCTCTCTTGTTACCTGACTTTGTCTCAAATAAAAATCACATAAACCAAGCTTTTCCTATGGGAAGTGGGCGGCCCTTTTTGGCAGGAAGTTCTGTTTCAATATAAAGCTACGAAAATACTTGAGAACTATTGAAATGCAGCCAAATAAATGCCTGTTGTAAGATCAGTGGGGCTAGTAGTGCTGCAACTGAGATGAATCTGGCCCCAGATTTATTGTGTATTATGACAGCAAGAATTAAAATTGTATTACTTTCCAAACGATTGAGTTATGGATTGTTTACAAAAAGCCAAGATTTACCAAAGTGTAACATGTGAAGTTGGTGTAGATCAAATCTAATGTACTGTTTGTTCTGGAAGAATGTTATAAATGTCTCTTGGTGAGATTGCTTTCCTATCCTACTCATGGTTTCATTGTAGTTCAACCAATCTTTTTGTAGACTGAAAGGCAGTGGTATCCCAGACATTCTGTATTTTAAGGGCCATCACAGACTTCTGCTAACTTCACTGTGCCCTAGTGCTAACACAGTAGATGTGGTGAAAGCAACATTCTTGTAGCCAGTTGCGTAGCTAGCCAGGGGACTGGGGCAGAGTGACCCAGATGCCACCCTCAGGGATGTGTGACACCACTAGGGACCAAATTTGTGAAAATTGTGGTTTTAAGGAATAATACCATCATGTTATACATCATTCAATGCAAAAATTTCAAGAGTAATTCAATGAGACAAGTGTGTAACATGTATCTTCATTCTATCAAAAGTTATGGCTGCCACTCCCCACCCCTCAAAAATGAAACTACAACTGTCTTATGTAACAAAAAGTACAATTCCTTAACTCAAAACTGATCGATGAGACTGATTGTTTGATGAGCCAATGAGATGATATTATGTCACAGTATGGAACTAATAAGGTGTTAGTAAGGTGACACCCTCAGGGTGTGTGTGACAAAACTAATGACCAAAATTGTGGAAATCATGGTTTTTAGAAATAACATCATGTATATAACATCATGTTATATATCATTCAGGGTGCAATCCTAACCAGGAGTTAGGCTGGCACAGTTAGGTCAGCAAAGTTTGGCCAGCACAAGGCCCATCGTAAAGCGCATTTGGACCACTCTCAGAGTTAGGGAGGATGGTGCATGTCTGTGTGTTGGCGTCTCTGACTCCAACAGTGGTCCAAACTATACCTTATGGTGTCCCTTGTGCCAGCCAAACTTTGCTAGCCTAACTGTGCTGGCCTAACTCCAGGTTAGGATTGCACCCTCAATGTGTAATTTCAGGCAAGGGCGGATGGGCCAATGGGTGGACCAGGCCCAGGAGGAGGTTGGAACTGGTCTGGATGACCTAGGCCATATCCTAATCCCCCCTTCTGAGCATTACACTGGGCTGCTTGATTTCATTGGTGCAAATCCGAGTCACCCCACTGAGGTGGCTGCCACACTACATGGGGTAAGGGGAAATAAGGGGGTAAGGGGAAACTTTGCAGCGCAAGATAGGATTGGGCTGAAAATAATATTGCAGTAACTCTTAAATCATATTTTAAAATTGGAACGAAATATTAAAAGATAAAAATACAGAAATTGTAGCAGCAGCCATTAAATCCTAATTAGTGCCAGAATTCTGTGGAAGCCCACTGAAGCATAACTGTTTTTGCTCCTCATCTCAGAGAAGGGCTATAGAACCTCTCTAGGGTTACAGAATGGTAACTGACACATTAATTTGGGCTTGCATTCAGGGGGGTAAGTTTCCAACAGTATAGGGTCACTGATTATTTGCTTCATGAGACACTCACTAGTGCTTTTTGGTGGGGGGTTTTAAATAGAGGTGCACATGTATATTTACTTATTGCTTTTGCTATGGTGAAACATTCGTTTTCTGTTTCATTTTGACATTTTTTTTTTTGAAATGGAAAAGCTTGCTCTAAACCGATGAAATCCTGTACTGGGTTGTTAATCCCCTCTGGTTCTCAAGCCCTTTCCTCAATCGTGTTACTGGGTGAGTGAATGCACATAGGGGGGTGACCTACATGCACTTAGTTGAATGTCTGCACAGTGTATTAACAGTGGTATGCATGTAAGGAGCTCTCCCTAGGTCTGTTCTCACAAAACCTTCCCAGTGTGCAGTAAACATGTGTGACCATACTCACTGGCCATGCAACCTGATGTTCCTGATGCAGGTGTACCAGATCCTTTCCCCTTTCCCAGGACACCCTGCCCCTTTTCTTTCCTTGGAGCAAAATGGCTGGCATAGGTCCAAGGAAACCCCTTAAAAGTCATCAGGCAGCCAATGTGGGGGGGGGAGTATAAACTATTATTACTTTTGTCCAATCAACTCCCCTCCCAATTGGATGCAGAGTGTGCTCCATTAACATGGCTACATTAGCGCCAAAGTTAGGGGATAGGATTTTGCCACCAAAATATAGTGGGTTGAAAGGATGCGCGAATCAAATTGCAGAGATGAGTGTGTGTGTGCGTGTGTGTGTATCAGTGGTGGCATCTAAATGATTTAAGAACAGGAACTCACTTTTGATTGGCACATGTCAGGACCCACCCACCGGAAGTGATGTCATAAGCTGGAGGCTGGCGGAGCCCAGGTCTACCCGTGGCTGGTTCCTAGCCAGCGACGACGTCAGCGACGAGTGGGCGGAGCCAGCCGTTTCTGTACAGTGCCTGGCGCCTATAGAACAGAAAGCAAAGAATTCCCCCCTCCCCAATTGCAGCTCCAATAGCGATGGGGACAGTCTCCCAAAGAAGCCTCACACCCAGAGTAGAGCGCCAGTGAAACGCTCTGGACTGGAGAGACAGCGGCGAAAGCCTTTCCTTGGTCTTTGCGGCTAGGCGAGGTGGAGTTATTCAAAATTGCCAGGGAAGTTGAAAATTGGCACGGGGGCAGCAGCCTCGAAGCCGAGGCTGACTGAGCAGAATGAGGCAGGAACCTGTGGAAGGGGCTGAGGGGCGGCACCACTCCGGACGGCACCCTTGGGCGCTTCCCCACACTGAAGCCCGCTTATGCCGGGCACATCAGGAGGGCAGCTTCAAAAAGTCCCAGCTCCCCTCCGACCCCTCCAGGGCCCCCCTCGATTTGCCACTGCACCCCCAGGACGCCCCTTCTCCCCAGTGGGCTGCAGACTCACCAGAGCGGCTGCTGACTCCACGTGTGTGGCTGGAGGGAGCGAGGAAGGGGGCTGTGCAGGACGGGACTTCCCCACTGCAGCCCTTCCTCCTTCACCCCCCTAGGAATCCAGAGTCGCTCCCTTTAACCCTCTGAGTGCCGGCCAACTAAGAAGAAAAGCTCTTTGCAGAGGAATTGGGAGGGGGGAGGAGGGAGAGTGAAGTGGGCGGAGTCAGCCCTAATTTTAACTAGTGGAACTGAGTTCCCCCGCATTCCCCCTGCATGACATCACTGATATATATCAGCATTTCCCAATCTGTGGGTCGCGACCCACCATTGGGAGAATTTTCTGAGCCATTCCCCCTTAAAGATAATGGCCCAGGAATTGATGCCTGACAGCACCACAGCGATCATGGCTCTGTGGGCACCATGGGAGTTCTTATCCCTTGGGCACTGATAAAGATAATGGATTCTGGTTTGTTTTATTGCATTATTTATTAAATTACCTTTCAAATGATATATAACATGATAGCATTATGTACACATACCAAGGTTTTCACAATTTTGGCTACTAATATCATGCTCAGCTTGTTGCACTTCTAAGAGCGGAAACCTAAACTGGAGTTAGGCCAGCATAAGCTAAGCCAGCAAAGTTTGGCCAGCACAAGGGCCACCATAAAACATGTTTGGACTACTCTAAGAGTCAGGGAGGATGGCTCACATCTGTATGGCCACTCTGACTCCGACAGTGGTCCAAACATACTTTACAGTGTCCCTTGTGCTGGCCAAACTTTGCTGGCTTAGCTTATCCCGGCCTAACTCAGTTTAGAATTGCACCCTAAAGCTTGTTGCCCAGTGCAATTGCACCCCCTGCACTTCTTTAGTTATGTCCCTACCTTGAGCCTGATAATGTGGTTGATTTGCTAACATTAAGGTGAAGATGGGAAAATCTCACATTACCAGGAACTTCCTGGGCTCAGGGTTTTTAGGTCCAATCCTAATGAGGAGCCTGAGCTGGTGAAAGATGTGTCCTGCTGTCACGCACAAAAGTTCCATAAAGTGCTTTGGAACAGTGCAAGGCAGGCATGCTAGTGGGAAAGCCAGAGCCTTCCTGTGCATATCTGCAGAGCAATTGCAGTGCTGCACAGGGATTTAGGTAGGACTGGGCTGTTAATTTAGATGGCAAGTTGCCACCATGTTTTTGTGCCATGTCCTTTTGGGTCAAGAGAGGATACCAGCATAAGTTGCGCATTAGGAGTATTCTATCCTCCATCTGACTTTTCATCAGGGGAAGAAGAGAGTAAGAGAGCATTAAAATGTACATTTAAAACACTAAATGCCACACTAAATGGTCTCCTGGCATTAATCCTGGGTAAAAAGTCACGCCCTATATGAAAAGTCCTGTGAAAGCTCAGTTACTCACCTTTTAGGTCGTGAGAACAGAGTTAGTCTCACTTTTTAGTCATCAGTTTTACCTTCCCTGAATGATACAAAGATTTGCACAAGGTTACCTCATTTGAGAGAGCATCAAAATAGAGTTTCTGCACCCTTCTAGGTCAAAGCCTAAGAAAAGACATTTAAAAGGCTTGCTTTACGCCTCTGAAACTGGGGGGGGGGAGTCTATTTTCACATCTCTGTCTCCTTTGCATAATGTATGGTATCTGAATTAACTTTCATGACATATTAACACTCTGGAGCTGACTTAATATATGGTGTTATGTAATACATTATGCATGTCGTGTGCATCAGTTTTGTTCCAGCCACTGCAGACTTGAAATTGTCAGTGATGCTCCAGTCAAATCATCCTGAAGCCGAATTTTGCAGGCTGCATTTGATTTTGCATTGCTTTGTTGCCTTGATTTTTCTAATTGACCAAAGCCACGAATGCGTAAGCTGCATAACTTTCTTTTCTCCCTATCATGGGCTTGCCAAAAAGAGGGGGAGGGGGAAGAAAAGAATCCCTTTCCGTCTCCTTCAAGCTGTACTAATTCCCTTGGCATCCAATTGTAATTTTAGTCGGTAACATCAGAAGCATTATGGATTGTGATAGCTTTGCCTGATGAGTACGGATGACATGATCTGAAGCAAAATAACAATGCCGAAATGTTAACGTTGCAATTATAGTGCACTATTTAGAAGTGTAAAAATGTGGGATGACATCTATATGCTTCACACATTCATGTTTAATGCATCTAAAAATAGTTAACACTGCTAAAAGGCTTTGAACCAGAATTTTGTCAAGAATATATAAATTGGTCTGATGCTGAATACAGCCCATGCATGAATGACTATATACCCATTAATTCCAGAACAGTAGCCTTGTTAGTCTGTAGCAGCAAAAAGACAAAGAATCATGTGGCACCTTAGAGACTATCCCTTCATACAGTGACATAAACTTTCATAGGAAACAACCTAATGATCCCATTACTCTAACCTCTGGTCACTTCCATTCTGCACCACTTTAGATCTGCTGAAGCTTTGTTTTTCCACAATTGGCTCAAAGTATTAAAACGTTGCCGCCGCCACCCCATAGTACTATACAGTGCTATATTACGCAGTAATGGCCAAGATCATTCTATAATGATTTAAGTAAGCTCCATCTAAGAATCAGTCCTAACTGGGCTTTGTGATGTCATAAAAGTATACATGCCCTTTATGACGTTGCAAACAGCATGGCACCAATGGCCATTTCAGGGATGCTGGTGGTCCTGGTATACTGCTGCAGGGTGATCTGCACTGATGCAAATACGCCATTGCGTGATGAGTGATGAGTGATGGTGGGAAAGGAATGGGTAGATCCCAGATCCGATCTCTGTTCTCTTACTCTTTTCAGCTAAATGGCTGAGGCAGATTCCAGGAGACCCACTGAGGCAGTGAAGGCCTCCAGGACTGCACCCCTGAAGGATGAAGCATGTAGTCTGTGGCATGGCTGCATTGGTGGTGGTGGGTTTAGGTAAAATTGGGCTGCTAGTGAAGTTTCCCTGAAATCCCTTTCCAACTTCTACTTCCTGTTCAGCACTGCTGGGGGATCAGCAATGAATTGCCCCTTAATTAGTCAACTTCTATTTTATGCCATGGGGAAGGGGCTTTAATTACTGGTTTTGTTTCATTTCATTATTCTTTTTCTTTCTTTCGTGTATAAACCATTTATGCACCTTATTTCACTGATATATTGGGTAGTTATAATATGACCCGGATTTGAGCAGAACCTGAATTCCAAAAGAGGAAATGAACATTTGGAGGTGGGTAGGACACAGAACAAAAAGGCTCAATGGAAGTTTTTTTTCCACTTTAAAAAGCATGCAAAAGACACACAATTAGATTTGGAAGCGAAGTAAGAGCAAAGTGTGCATTGTTGTTGTTTAAAAGCCACCCACCTCCCACACCACAGTTTGTCTTATTTTGAGCACAATTAAAAACACAATTAAAAAAAAATTGTTGTTGTTGTTGTTGTTCAGTCGCTAAGTCGTGTCCGACTCTTTGCGACCCCATGGACCACAGCACGCCAGGCCTCCCTGTCCTCCACTAGCTTTCGGAGTTCGCCCAGTTTCATGTTCGTCGCTTCGGTGACACTGTCTAACCATCTCATCCTCTGCTGCCCCCTTCTCCTTTTGCCTTCAATCTTTCCCAGCATGAGGGTCTTTTCTAAAGAGTCCTCTCTTCTCATGAGATGGCCAAAGTATTGGAGCTTCAGCTTCAGGATTTGTCCTTCCAGGGAGCAATCAGGCTTGACTTCCTGTAGGATGGACCGATTGGACCTTTTTGCAGTCCAGGGGACTCTCAAGAGTCTTCTCCAGCACCATAATTCGAAAGCATCTATTCTTCGGCGCTCTGCCTTTCTTATGGTCCAGCTCTCACAGCCATACATAGCTACTGGGAAAACCATCGCTTTCACTATGCGAACCTTTGTTGGCAGGGTGATGTCTCGGCTTTTGATTAAGTTGTCTAAGTTCGCCATAGCTTTCCTCCCAAGAAGTAAACGTCTTTTAATTTCTTGGCTGCAGTCACCATCTGCGGTGATCTTGGACCCCAGGAAGATAAAGTCTGTCACTGCTTCCATTTCTTCCCCTTCTATTTGCCAGGAAGTGATGGGAGTGGTGGCCATGATCTTAGTTTTTTTTAATGTTGAGCTTCAAGCCCATTTTTGCACTTTCTTCTTTCACCCTCAGCAGCAGGTTCTTTAAGTCTTCCTCACTTTCTGCCATTAGAGTGGTGTCGTCTGCATATCTGAGGTTGTTGATATTTCTCCCAGCAATCTTGATTCCAGCTTGTATTGTGAATCATCCAGCCCAGCCTTCCTCATGATGTACTCTGCATATAAATTAAATAAGCAGGGTGACAGTATACAGCCTTGTCGTACTCCTTTCCCAATTTGAAACCAGTCGGTTGTTCCATGTCCAGTTCTAACTGTTGCTTCCTGGCCCACATACAGGTTTCTCAGAAGGCAGATCAGGTGGTCTGGTACTCCCATCTCTTCAAGAACTTGCCACAGTTTGTTGTGATCCACACAATCAAAGGCTTTAGCATAGTCAATGAAGCAGAGGTAGATGTTTTTCTGGAACTCTCTGGCTTTCTCCATGATCCAGCGAATGTTGGCAATTTGATCTCTAGTTCCTCTGCCTCTTCGGAAACCAGCTTGTACATCTGGTAGTTCTCGATTCACATACTGCTGAAGCCTAGCTTGTAGGATTTTGAGCATCACCTTGCTAGCATGTGAAATGAGTGCAATGGTGCGGTAGTTTGAACAATCTTTGGCATTGCCCTTCTTTGGGATTGGAATGTAAACTGATCTTTTCCAGTCTTGTGGCCACTGCTGGGTTTTCCAAATTTGCTGGCATATGGAGAGCAGCACTTGGACAGCATCATCTTTTAAGATTTTGAGTAATTCTGCTGGAATGCTGTCACCTCCACTAGCTTTGTTGTTAGTGAGCCTTTCTAAAGCCCACTTGACTTCACACTCCAGGATGTCAGGTTCGAGCTCAGTGACTGCACCATTGTGGCTATCAGGAACATTTAGATCGGCCTTATAGAGTTCCTCTGTGTATTCTTGCCACCTCTTCTTAATCTCATCTGCTTCTGTTAGGTCCTTGCCGTTTTTGTCCTTTATTGTGCCTATCTTAGCATGAAATTGTCCTTTGACATCTCCAATTTTCTTGAAAAGATCTCTAGTCTTTCCCATTCTATTGTTTTCCTCTATTTCTTTGCATTGCTCATTGAGGAAGGCCTTCCTATCTCTCCTTGCTGTTCTCTGGAAATCTGCATTCAGTTGGGTATATCTTTCCCTTTCTCCCTTGCTTTTGGCTTCCCTTCTTTCCTCAGCTATTTGTAAAGCCTCTTCAGATAGCCACTTTGCCTTCTTGCATTTCTTCCTCTTTGGGATGGTTTTAGTTGCTGCTTCCTGTACAATGTTACAGACCTCCGTCCAAAGTTCTTCAGGCATTCTGTCTACCAAATCTAAGCCTCTAAATCTATTTGTCACCTCCACTGTATATTCGTTTGGGATCTGATTTAGGTCATACATGGAGGGCCTAGTGCTTTTCCCTACTTTTTTCAGTTTAAGCCTGAATTTGGCAATAAGAAGCTCATGATCCGAGCCACAGTCAGCTCCAGGTCTTGTTTTTACTGCTTGTATAGAGCTTCTCCACCTTTGGCTGCAAAGAATGTAATCAATCTGATTTCGATGTAGACCATCTGGTGAAGTCCATGTGTACAGTCGCCGTTTGTGTTGCTGGAAAAGGGTGTTTGCTATGACTAATGTGTTCTCCTGACAAACCTCTATCAGTCTTTGCCCTGCTTCATTCTGTACTCCAAGACCAAACTTTCCTGTTACTCCTATTACCTCTTGACTGCCTACTTTAGCATTCCAATCCCCTATGATGAGAAGGACATCTTTTTTGGGTGTTAATTCTAGAAGCTGTTCTAGGTCTTCATAGAAACGGTCAACTTCTTCCTCTTCAGCACCAGTGGTTGGGGCGTAGACTTGGATTACTGTGATGTTGAAAGGTTTGCCTTGGATCCGAATGGAAATCATTCTATCACTTTTGAGGTTATACCCCAGTACTGCTGTTCTCACTCTCTTGTTCACTATGAAGGCTACTCCATTTCTTCTAAGGGATTCCTGCCCACAGTAGCAGATATAATGGTCATCTGAATTAAATTCTCCCATTCCTGTCCATTTTAGTTCACTAACTCCCATGATGTCGATGTTCAGCCTTGACATTTCGCGTTTGACCACATCTAGCTTACCTTGATTCATAGATCTGACGTTCCAGGTTCCTATGCACTATTGTTCTTTGCAGCATCGCACTTTCCTTTCACTTCCAGACACATCTACAGCTGAGCTTCCTTCCGGTTTTGGCCCAACTACTTCACTCTTTCTGGAGCTACTAGTACTTGTGTTCTGCTCTTCCCCAGTAGCATAATGGACACCTTCTGACCTGAGGGGCTCATCTTCCAGTGTCATATCGTTTAGCCTTTTAGTTTTGTAATCCATGAGGTTTTCTTGGCAAGAGTACTGGAGTGGGTTGCCATTTCCTTCTCCAGCGGATCACGTTTAGTCAGAACTCTCTACTATGACCTGTCCATCTTGGGTAACCCTACATGGCATAGCTCACAGCTTCATTGAGCTACTCAAGCCCCTTCGCCACAACAAGGCAGTGATCCATGAAAGGGAAAAAAAAAATAGAAACAGAAAAACAAATAAGCCAGCACACTTATTCCCATAATGTGTAGTCCAGCTTAAAGGTAACATTTCAGAACATAACAACAATGTGTGCATATGTAGGCCAGGGGTAGGCGATCTATGGCCTACAGGCTGGATGCAGACCACCATTCAAAATCATCTGGCCCACAGTCCCAAAAAGTTATATCCACTCAGCCCGCTGTGGTCCCAAAAAAGAATTCAAGTTTGTAATTCTACCTCTGTAAGGCTTACAATGTAAGCAGACTAAATGCAGAAGCTTCCTTGGAGTGTCATTCTCTGTCTGGGCGTCGTGCCCATATATTTTGTTTCTTAACTCCATGGCCTAATTGGAAGGTTCACACATGCATATCAAATGCTCATGAGTTCTTACTATTATCTGTCCCCTATGCGGAAGAAGGTTTTTGGCCGGGGCTAACCTTAGGAGCTGTGGGGACCAATGCAAAACATTTTTGCAAGGCTGGAAGACGTATTACAACGTTGGCATAAGCGACAGTAGTGAGGCACCTAGCACAATGCCGACCTCTTCCGGGGCAGCAATAGGACCCAGGAGCAGGTGGGAAGGCTGTCAATGGGCAATGCTTTCCTTGTGACACCTGGCCATGGAAGATTCCATGCTGGAGCATCAGCTACACAGTGAGGTGCTGGTTGCAGTTGCAGGGACTCCACTTGCCACTCCAGTGCAGGAGTCCTCCAGGTGTGGGCCTTAATTCGGCAAAATCGGTAAAATTGCCTGAAGGCCAGCCCTGCTAGTGTATGCTATGCACCGGTACTGTACATATTATAGGATTAGCCTGCAGTTCTCTGTACGATGAACCCTAAACATTGGCCCCTAAATGAAGCCTGCATTTCTTCTACTAATGAAACTTCAATTTGTGTATAAACATAATTTTGAAATGTAAAAAATCACCCCAAAATAGCATTTTTGAAAGTTGAACTACACATTACATTCACCATATGATGGTGTAGGGTAGAGCCTTTTCTTGTTGAGTTGCAGTCATATGGGGCTGCAGGTAATGAGGCTGGGAGAGACCTCCATCTGAGAGCTTGGAGGCAGAAAAGGGAATCTGGGTTAGACAAACTAATGGTCAGAACGTAAAAAAGGGTTACTTGGTATGCATGCGTTCATCGTCATGGTAGAAAGATGAGAGGAAAATGACTATGAAGATGAATTTTCAACTGAGGACTAGGGGACTAATTGTGAGCGGCGCTTCTATGCTTTGGATATTAAGAATAAAGAAATATGATTAAAAGATATACTCTATACTAGCCCAGGAACCATGTCCCTTATCCCTTGTGACCCCCTCATCCTTTCCCCCAGTGAGCCTTGCTGAAACATAGAGTGGAAATTTTTAAGCTACTGTAAAAGTTGCTAGATGACCCTTTGCTAGAGGAAGTAGCCAAACCACAAACCCAGCTCAAGCCAGAGAGACTTGCTAAGAGCTGCAAATAACTCTTATCTTGCAGATATTTCCTGTACTCTGCTAGGATTATGCTGTAACGCAAAGAATCCCAACTGGAACACTCTGGTTGTGAAATGCTTAGGCAAGATATTTTGCAGAAAGTATAAGTTTCCTTCCTCTTTTCCCCCTCCCTTTTGAGTTGCAAAAATTCTTGTATCTCGCTAAAGCTTTCCCAAAGCAGTAAACACGTGTATTGCAAATTGCTCAACTGTTTTGTACTTTGCTAAATATGGTAATTGCTAAGGAAACCATTACTCAAGAAAGGCGCGGCCCCGGGAAGGTTCAACTCCTATAAAGAAGAACTGACCCGTTTGTAGGGCACGCCTGTTTCTTTGGGGAGAGATCCCACACAGACATCCAGTGATGGCCAGCTGAATAAACTGCTTGACTTTTGCTTAAAGATCTGAGGTCTGTTTCTTTATGAGGTGTACCTAACATAATGCTGAAGTCCTTATTGCTGGTGGTACGCACATACCACGGGCTCAAAGTGTCATGAATATACTGTGAAGCACATTCGCAGCACCACAGGAGGAGGAGAGAGCACAATGGGAGGCCGGCCAGTGCTTCAGCAGCACCTGTCAGGGGTAAGTGCATTTTGCAGCAGGGGGAAGACAGGGAGGGGATGCAACTGGGTGGGGGAGGTGAGGATCAGGTCCAGGAGGGGGCAGAGATGGCAGCAGCATCTGTCCCCCAAATCCTGAACTCTCTCCTGAGTCAGGCAACCCAGCATAGGCCTCCTTGACTTTGCGCCCATTCAAACATGGGGGTAGAGCCGAGGAGACCCATTGCTGCCAGCTGTCATCTCCCTGGGATAAGAAGGGAAATGCACCAGACCTCTGGTGGTATCCTGGCACCCTTAGGATCCAGCTGTCACCATCTTGGCACCACTGGAACTGTGTGTGCTGGGCAGGATTGGGCTGTAACAAAAGAATTGTCAGGGAAGAGAGTGCATGTCTTCATATATTTATAGGCAGATGGCTACTTGACGATACAGATGGTTTCTCAGCCCTGAACAAGGAAATGCCTTTTAATTGGTCACTCAGTACTGTATTGTCTATGGCACAAGATCTTCTGGTTTTCAAATGAGATTTTTTTTTTCCAATCCTACCTGGAGATGCCAGGCATTCAGCCCATGTCCTTCTGCATGCAAAGTGCACGCTTCGCCATTGAGCTACAAGCCCTCTGTGCATCCAGTTCTGCCTGATACTGCATTCTACTCAGCAAACTCTTTTTCTTAGGAATGTGGTCATGCAAATATGGAGAAGAGAAAGCTGTATGCAGAGGTCATCTTTTCACCCAATTCATTGGGTCTCTGCATGCTGGCTTGCTTTGAGACTTGGGAAAAATGAGGCTAAGCCTTTTCTCAGCAGTCATATTAGCAGATTGCAAATAACTGAGCGTTATGCCAAACTGAACATAAATCAAATTATGGAATTAGAGACAAATTATGAGTCTTTTATGTCATAAAGCAATGACTAAAGCCTGGCAAGCAGACAAATCAATCCAAATAAAAGAACCAATATGGGCCTTTCTCCCCCACCCCAAGAGACCTAATGAAATAACTTACCTTGCTTGCTTCCTGGTTAGAACTTGCATTCACGCTGGACATGGATCTCTCTCTCTCTCTCTCTCTCTCTCTCTCTCTCTCTCTCTCTCTCTCTCTCTCTCATTATACCTTCCAAACCTTGCTATTTTCTGGTATCCTCACAGACTTTTTCCATTGTGACTTTTCTTAATTTTTCCACCTGTTCAGATCAATAACAAACACAATTGATTTCAACTTCTGCCACAGAAAAAAGAGCGAATGGCTTTTTCTAACTAAGCAGGATGTTCTCCGAGAAGAAAGAATTGTTAAGAGAAATACTGGAATCTCTCTCTCTCTCTCTCTCTCTCTCTCTCTCTCTCTCTCT
>JAJKFI010000029.1:10582818-10624471 GCA_029204185.1 Lerista edwardsae
CACATTTTGCACTAAAGGGAGTGATTTTGATGGCCTTAACTGTCAAATAAGTATCCTTAGGATCCTTTAGAATCCAAATTGTATAATCCGTTTGCCACTTTGAATATGGTCTTATAGAAATGACTTGCCTGAGGGACATTTGTTCCTTCTTGCCTTTCCACTAATTTTGCTAATCAAAATGTCTGTTTTTTTCTTTCCTTCCTGCAAGAGTTCACTCAATATCACCCATAAAACAAGAAAGATGTACTGACTTCTAATTTTGTGTAGTATAGATTAAATTCTGAATCACTGACTCCTAAGATCTATTTACACCTACAAACTCTCTGAAAGCCACCTTGTACTGCAGAAAGGTACGAAATTATTATTTTTATTTTTTTAAAAAAATTATTTTGGTCTCCTTTCTCTTTGAATTAATGATACATCACAAATAGGAACACAACTATATTTATATGTAGATGTGACTAGGGTGATTTCTGCTCAGCACCTCCACGTTTAAAAAGTGCAACAGGCCCCAAATTGGATCAGGACAATGACATTGAAAAAGAGAGAGTTAAGTCCTCCTGATTAAAATTGCTATTATTGCTCCAGTTTTATAGGTAAAACTGCCCCAGAGAGTAAGGGCGCAATCCTAACCTGGAGTTAGGCCGGCAGAGTTAGGCCAGCAAAATTTGGCTGGCACAAGGGCCACTGTAAAATGTGTTTAGAGCACTCTCAGACCGCCTCAAAGTGTGTTTGGACCACTCTCGGGTTCAAGGGGACTATACATGTCTGTGTACTGGCCTCTCTGACTCCAAGAATGGTCCAAACATACTTTATATTATAGTGTCCCTTGTGCTGGCCAAACTTTGCTGGCCTAAGTGTGCCAGCCTAACTCCAGGTTAGGATTGCGTCCTCAATCATACCATACAAGTCCCTGTACATTTTCCCCACACAGAGTTTCCTGGGCTTGATAGGAATTTTAATTAGGAAAGCCCTTCTCCCTAGCTCCAGTATCCCATCTTCCAGTGTTTAGTTGCTGATAGTTAAACACACGCACAACACACACACACCGCCCAGGTGTTTCTATTACAGGTTCATGTCTACTCATGCCCTCAGTGGCACAGAACATACACTATCTGCAGAAAGATCCAGGTTCAATCCCTTGTAGCTTTAAGTTATTCTTTTTTCTTTATGGTCTTGGAAAGCAGGACTGGGAAATCACCTTGCTTCAGGTCTTGAAGAGTCGGGCTATTCAGAGCAGCATCCTGGAAAGTATAGTACTGGACTAGTATTGTCAATGAGAATGAAAGCAGAGGAAGAAGGAACCCCAAAAACAGGCAGGCACATATTTTGTCTGCAACTGCTTTGGTTGTGTGGACACCACTACTAAGGTATTTGCATGCAAAATAACCATGTGTAATAATGTGCAAGCAGTGGCGTTATTCACCCAGTATGCTGGACGGGACTTACCTTTGAGGGGCAGTCCGCCCGTTGCGTCACGCCGTGTTCCGCCGCTTTCCCGCGGACTGCCGCTCAAAGGTAAGTCCTGCCCAGCGTACCGGCTGAATAACGCCACTGTGTGCAAGACTTTCTATACCAGGCATCTGTGGGTGTACCACATGAACATTTCATATGCAAAATAAATTCACACAGAGGTTTTTTTATCATATACAATACTAATTGTTATGTGGAAAAAAATGTCTAATTTTTTCCTGAGTGTCTGTCGGATGTGGTTTTCCATGTGGTTTCCGCTTCTGAATAAAGGGAGAGGGGAAACATTGTTGTAGGTAAAGAATAATAGCCAAATCTTATTGCAGATAAGTTTACAAATAGTTGTGAATATTTTCAGAACAAACACATAAGGTTTATCAGCATTAGAAAAATTACAAAAAAGACTGCCTGGGTAAGTGAAATAGTGGAGTCCATAAGACTCAAAAATAGAAGTATAATATTTAAAATGGGCCAACTGCTGAGGCGATCACCCATATCAGTTCATCTGTGTAAATCATGTGTTGGTTTTTTTTAAAAGCTTCATTACCAAACAGAACTTTACTCAAGAAGGGAATGTTAATAAGTAATGAAACAAAGAGCTCTGTCATAGAGATTAAGTGCCCCTGTGTCTAAGTACAAAGTTCATGTAGCAAAGTGCAGCTGTTACTCTGTTCATAACCCTACAGCAGCCTTGCAACCTCTGTTCAAGATCTGTCTGCCGGCTTTCCTGTTACTGTGCTGGCTGGTACAAGGGCCAGCCAAGGTTCAAAGTTCACTGTCTGAAGGCTTGCTGGCTGCGTTCTTTGTGCAGATCTGACAATTTGCAGATAAGCCACAAACTGCTTATTTAAGATTATAGCACAAGCAGTTGAACAGCTCCATCCTTAAAAAGTTTTCACATTTTAGCTCGGTATATAGAAATGATATTTCAATAGAACTCCTGTTTATTAATTGGTTTGGTAACATGCCCGAGTTATAGCATATACTGTACGTCATTAATATCTGTAAAATGATACTAGTTTGTGGTAGGGAGGAAACTACAGTAATATCACAGCCTACCTTATTAGCAGAAGATGTACACTTAAAGAATTGATTTTCATTGTACGAACAAATAAAAGATGGAAAGCTTCTCTTCTGTACACAGAGAATCAATACATGGTGCAATTTCTTACATCTATCTGGGAAACATCCCACACTTCCTTAACAGAGTTCTGGAGAAACAGAGGTGCTGTTTTTTCTCTGAGAATCATTACTGTACATAGGTTGCATAGGAAATACAGTGAATGGGGAGAGGTAGGATTCTTCTTGACCAGTCAGTCCATAGCACAAGTTGTGGCTGGCTGCAGGTACCCACTTCTCTGATTCTGGGATACTGAGGTCTCAGCTTGACCATTTTGCCAGGTGCAAGACAAAAGAGCAATCACCCCTACAACATCCTATGAATTCCTTTAATTATAAAGCAGGGCTGTCAAACTCATTTCTTATAGTGGGCCGAATAAGAATCATGGTGCCTGCATCATTATGTTGGCTCTGTTGAGAAAGGAGTGGCCACCCCCTGGGGCAGCCGACATTGGGACATTGCGAGAGTTAGTGGCTTGAGCTGGAGATGGTTGTGGCCAGTGATGTCATTCAGGGGGAATGGACCAGAACAGGCGTTCCGGATCCTAACGGGCTCTGTGGCTGGTTCCGGGTTCCCAACAAGTGCCAATCAAAAGTGAGTTCCTGTTCCTAAATCATTTGAATGAATGACACCACTGGTTGTGGCCAGCCTACCTCCAGCCTCCCAGTCTGTCAAGAGATTCAGTAACTTCAGAGATAGGCAGGGGGATTCCTTCACCCACTGGTCCTCCTCCCTGCCAGCGGCCTTTCTTAGGTTCACCGGCTGGCAATCAACCTACCTGCTAGCCAGCCTCCTCCAGACCTCATCATGGGCTAGCCTGGAGTTATATGGAGCCTCCTTGCTCCCTTGGTCAACCTCTTCCTCCCAGCAAAAGCCCAGCCTATTAGCCCTCCAGGTCCATGATCCTGCAAGCATTCACTACCTCTCCTTCTCCGGCACCTGTTGACAATGGCCAGGTGCTCGAGGAGCGTGGCTCCTCTCCTCTTGCTCCATGAGTCCGTCACCTGGCTGGACTTCTCCCTCGATCGCAGCAGGACTAGCCCGACACCACTGAGGGCTGGAAAGGGCGGGATGCCCCTCTGACTGGCAGATGCGGTGGTGCCTGGTGCTCTACTGCTGGGCTGCCACTAACTCCATCCCTTTGACCTTTGGCATGTGGCGGCAAGATTCTACTAGGCCTAGCGTGCCATTCTTCAGTGAAGTGGGAAGGCCCAGGGCCACTGCTGCTGCCACCATGGGAAAGCCTGCTGGCCAGGATCCTGGCCATGTATGGCAACCTGGGTGAGTGGGGCCCCAAGTCAGATCCCGGACCCATTAAATAAGAAGTGACATCCTTATGCAGATGATGGCCAGAAATAAGCACCTTGTTCTCACATAGAAACTTATTTCTAAGTTTCAAATGATAGAAGCGGCAAATGATAGAAGAGAAAATGTGCAAACCTTGTTCATAATTTCAAAATATGAGAGGGCAACTTTCATACATGGTGCCATCAAGAACTTCCAGTGCTAGTGGCAATGAGGTGGCACCATGGCAACGCCATCCGCACGCTCCCCAAAGGGAGCACCAATCGCCATGAGCTGTGAGTTCACCTCTCACCGGCGATGTGTCCTTTTGGGCAGGGTGGGAGGGTGTTCCAGGGTGGGGAAGGGGTGGAGCAGGGGTGGGACCGGTGGTGATTCTCGCCACTGGTTCCTGACCTCCAAGTAAGGCTGAGCAGCCTTACCTTGAGGCCCTTGCTTCTGCACCAGCTAAATAGCCAGTGCAGAAGCAAGTAGACCCATCGCCCACCCTCCATCCTTACTGCGGGGAAAGGGGACGAACGCTGGCTACTGCTGTGCTCCTGGGCGGTCGTGCAGCTCTGGATTGGCCAGACAGCAGCCTGTTGCAGACAGTTTTTCAGCCAATGCTTAAGCATGTAAAGGCCAAGCCGGTCACAAAGGCCAAGGGAATTGGGAATGAGAGGATTCCCTGAAGTAGGGGGAGGCATCACCTTTTAGTAGTCATCCGAGCTCTTATTTCTCTCAACAGTGCACTTGTGAGCTAATCCACTCTGTGAGCTACTCCAAGGCAGCACTTCTGGGATCACCTCTCCCAGCTTATGTACTTTTCTTCCCCCTGAAGCAGAGGCTCCATTCTGTTCCAGAGAACAACAGACGTATTTACAGGTCTACCTATTTACAGAGCCGAACTTGTCTCACAGTGCGCCCGGCCATGGGGGTGACATCACCGCGCCCCCAGTGTTCCCCCCCAGTGCATTGCCAGGCCACACCTCCCTGCTCCCAGAATAACTCCATTTTAAACGGGAGGGCGGGGGCTGAAAAGCACATGGGTTTGTCTACACGGGCAGAAGATTTAGCCAAGAGGGTTAATGCCTCCGTTTGCCTGAAGATAACAGCTGAAGATCTGAAGGTCGTGAGCTCAAGACTACTGGAAGTTTCTGTGAGCGGCAGACCTTGCAAACTGCGGCTGATTAAAAGCTGAGTTCCAGCTGCCTCGTGGGAGGAGGAGTGTGCTGAAGTCAGCTGCATCTCTGGTGGGAGCAGGGAAGCCTCTTGTCAGCCAGCAGAAGACAGACGGGTGGCTAAAGAAAGAAGGCTAAATCCAGAAAGAAAGATCTGTATGAGTGTTGTTCTTGAAAGATAGAACATTTCTGTAAATTGTAAAAACCTTCGGGTTTGTGAATAAAAGTCTGCCTATGTAAACCGCCTTGAGTTACAGTCATTAGAGAAATCTAGTGATCTTAAGAAAGGCGGTATATAAATACATGTATTATTATTATTATTATTATTATTATTATTATTATTATTATTATTATTATTATTATTATTATTATTACACTGTTGCACCCGCCGTGAGCACCTCTACCCCCCCTCGCTTCTGCCTATTTATTCCTAGCTGGTAGCTCCAAAATATCTCGCTCCAACAGAGTACAGATTTTGCCACCACTACTATCTCCTCTTGTTTGAGTCATGGTTGCCTTGCCACACTTTCCTTACTAAATACCCCAATCAAGAAATGTAGTTTCTTATTCCGAGCTCATCTGGTAGTAAATAGAATGCCAAATTCTGCCATGACTGTGAACAGTTCTATCTGTTCAATTACACCTCTGGCATTACAGCAGAATGTTGCTAACAAGATTTAAAATATTTGGCCATTTTGATCATCTTTAATTTGGTGCATACGTGACAAACAAGAAGTGAAATTAAACTAGAAGCTAGGGAAAAAAACAGTGGATAGAGTAAAACATTAAGCTAGAGAGGCTGGTCAGTCACCTGTTAGCCACCTACAGCCATCAATAGTTGCCTGCACTGAGCAAGAGGTTACACTAGATCACTTGTAAGATCCTTTCTGCCTTTATGATTCTATGAGATGTCTTCCCTCATGGCATCAGCTCCATGCTGCACAATGGTTCCCAAAGTTTCGTTGTCTGCTGTGTGTGTTGAACTTTGCCCCGGGCTGAAGAAGCTTTGAAAACTGCTGTGTAGCTTTAGCCTGAGTCGGGGGCTTGATCAAAGATGGAAGTTTTACCTCCCAATGGAATTCTGAAAATAGGTCACCAGCAGCACTCACTTGCTTATCGCCTTCTCTGGGACAGATTCAGCAGGGGGGGGGGAGAGCTTTTGCTCCAAGGGTTATACATCAAAGTAAATAACATGAACTTTGTGATTCCCCTGAGGACTGTGTTCTTCTGAAGTCCTCTTCCTTTACCTGCAGTCACACACTCGCGCCTCTGAAGAGGAAGGTCAAAGGAGGTTTCCTTTCCAGACGGCTTCCACCTTTGAAAATACACAAATGCTTCCTTTTGAAACACTTAATTCAAATGGCACATTCCGCGTCCAGAGTGGTCCAAATGCACTTTATGGTGGCCCTTGTCCTGGCCTAACTTGTGCTGGCCTAACTCCAGGTTAGGATTGCACTCAGAACATACAGCCAGTATTCCACGTTTTGAGAATAGAAGTTCAGCCTCCAGGTTCATTTTCAAAATTAACAGCTCTGCAGTAATGCACAAAACATCTATGTGTGTATCTGACTTGTGTATGCGTACAATATAATGTGTAAAGAGCCCTTGAGTTTAACAGTCCAATCCACTGCAACATCCCGCATGGGGATGCAGTGCCACCGACTAGCCACTCACTGCACCCCATGGGGGAGTTTAAGCATCCAAATGCCTTTTGGGGGTAAGGGAATGTGTGTTCCTGTGCTCTGGAGTAAGCCTGTGCTGGCCCACGGGGTCTAGATGGACCTGCACCAGAAATGTCACTGGCACAAGTCTACGTGTACCCAGGTTAGGGGATTGAGGCCAGAAAGGGGATTAGGTTTTGGTGTGAGCTGCTCCTACCAAACCAAACCCAATTTAATTCCAATCTGCCCACCTGCCCATCCCCTCCCTGTTCTGCCCACTCCTGCCTCCCTCCCACTTCCTGCAGTAACTTACCAGTGCCTGCGGGTGATCATTGCTGGTGCGCAGAGCCAGCCACTCGCCACTTGTGGTGGCAACCACGCCACGAGCTCCAACATGTCACCTTTTGCAACAGCAAGGTACACCTGCAACAGCAAAGTACAACAGCAAGGTGCAACTGCAAGGTAGCCAGTTGTTTGTAAAAGTAAATTTACAAAATTGGACGGAGTGAACAATGTGATATTTTGTAGATGCTAATGGCAACCTAGGCATTTTCCCATACTCAGAGCACAATCCTACCTTATGCCGGCCTAGTAAGGCCGACATAGCAGGGCCATATCCACAGGCCCATTCGGAGGCGGCAGCAGCAACGTGCAGGACCAGGGGAGGTTTTCCCTTTGCACCCGCACAAGCCCCAGTTACCCCTATGGGCCTGCTTGGATCTGTGCCGGCAAAATAGCAGGCGCAGAGGAATGTGCATGGGAGTGGCCCGAATCGGGGCCACCATGGCCAGGAACCGGTTAGAATATGGCACTGCGGCCGTCCTGTGTCATAACCGCCGTCATCGCCCACTGTGCCGCCCAGTTATGCCCCCAGAATGCCTCTGGAACGCCCTCGCGGAGGCCCTGCGTTGACTAAGCAACGCTGGCACTCAATTGGCACACAGCCAGCGCTGCCGACCGTTGTGGTGGCACCCAAGCATTGGCGCTGCTGATTGGGCCAGCCGAGCGCCATAGCGCCAACGCACTTTACAGCACTTTCGCGACAGCGTTCGGCCGGCGCAAGAGCGCAGCACCAGCGCTAAGCAGGGTATAGGATTGTGCTGTTAGGTTGTTTGTGTTGTTTTCTGCAGATTCAGATCTCTGCTTCTGACAAGGGATTCAGTGCAGAACTAAAATATGATGACTGAGTTGGCAGCAGTGAAAAAAGGTCATTTACTCTAATGCAATAAAGATAAGCAATAAGTTCCAGTGAGGCATATAGTATGTTGTGTGCTTTCTTGCTTGTTCTTTCTTCCCTTAGCAAAAGCCTGGCAACTGAATACTGTGCAAGCAGAAATGGACCAAAGTCGCCGATCATCTTGCTTGTAACAAAAATGGCCTGTCATCAGCTGAGGTACAACCCCAAAAGCTTAGTGCAGCCCTTTTATTTTATTATTCAAATCTATCTACTTTCTAATCATCTCTTGAGCGGTGGGAAAAGCCGCTGATCCTGCACTACTTTTGCATAAAAATACACGTCCCTCAAAGCTGGTGAATTCAATAGGCATTTGGAATGTGCAAAAGGAAAAAAAAATAGGACCAAATCCAACGAGAGCAATTTCTGCAGTGCATTGCGACAAACATGTTTTGCAGATTTTACTTGCTCAGCAGTAAATGGATGTGAAAATGTAAAGCATTTTATATGCATAGAAATTTACTGGTATTTAAAAAAAATAGTAAAGAAAACTTCCACGAGAACGGAGTTTGTCTTTATTCCCAGCTTTTTTTCCCTAAGGGTTATCATCACAGCTTATATAGTCATTCTATATTTACAATAGGCTGTTCTCTGTCGTTTATAATTATACTTGATGGTAAAAGAACAATGTTGAATCTTTTTAATAAATATCATTGAAATCATCCACTGCTGGAGTAGAATATTTTAGTTTCTCAGTGCAATTTCAATGGTGTTTATTAAAAAGATTCAAATTGTTATTAAAGTTCAAATATATTTCTGGGAAATTTGGGCTAATATAATAGAGTCATAATATAACTCATAAAACACCTTAATACAACGCATTTAATACAATACTTTGATGTCAAATCAAACTCTTTAGGATTCTGTTGTTTGCTTTCCTTTCTTTTGAATCGTGAGTCATCTGGAGCTATTTTGGGTATTTTGAAACAATAATAATTGTTTATTGCTCTTTCTGACTTCATCAACAGCCTAGTTCTCACAATATTTATGTTTTAGTTATTTAGCTTGTTCATTTGAAATATTTACCTGCTGCTTTTACAATGCGTTCAAAAGCTTACAACAGAGAAGAAAAAACGACAATAATATCACATCAGTAAACAAACAAGATACATAGTTATTCTTTATTAGCCTGTCTAATTAGGGGAAATCTCAAAAGCCAAATAAAAACTGACAGCTGAAATGGATGAAGTAGAAATAAAAAGCAACCCCCTACATTTTGCAACCAAAATGCAACCATCCTACATTCTGGCGGGGTGATTGTTCCACAGTTTGGGGACAACAGCTGACAACAGCTGACCCAGCTCCTAGTGGCAAATTATTGCATTGCACAGATGAATTCTATTTAAGGGTGCAATCCTATTATATGTAGTGCTGGACTGGCAAGGCCGACGGGCCAGCGCCATATCCGATGGTGCTTAGGAGAGGCTGGAGCCTCCCCATGGCAACGGAACATTCATTCCCTTCCCATAGGGGAGGCTCCAGACTCCCCTATGCACCCAATGTGCGGGGCCCAATGTGATGACATTGGCACATTGGCTTAAGGCCGGCCCTGACTCCAGGGTAGGCACCAACTACCCCAATGGGCTCCTCGGATCTACACAACTTTCCTCTAAAAAGACACACTTTACAGTTTTATTCTTCTGCTGCTGCCTCATTTTCACTGTACATACACTAGTCCATTCCCACAGCTAAGAACTCCAGAAGAGATTTAATTATGAAAGAAACGTGTCCATGGGAAAGGGCAAGGATCCTTCCAGACTCTCCAGTATGGACAAAACTGCCACAACTGCTTAAGGCCTGTCCCAACCTTTGGAACTGGGGTAGTTACAGCCCCAAGAACAGAGCAGCAGAAAGCTTCATCCTTGCACTGATGCACTCCATAGCACTACTTTTCCCAGCTTCTGGGGGCATCTGAACAAATTTAGGATAGTTCAATGTGAAAACAACCCTCAAGTTCAGGTGCATAACAACAGTCCTTCCTTTGAAGCTGCAAATTCACTTAAGATGTTGATAAAGGGGATAATTTCGGTTCTTCCTATGATTATTAAGGAGTCTAGACTTGCAGAGTTTACCACTTCAAAGGCATGCCTGGGTCATTAAGATAAGGGAGGGGTAAATGTAAGATGATGTCCCTTTGCATTTGATAAACACCTCTCAAAGAGTCCTGAAAGGAATAGCATGCCCTGACAAAAGGAGAGGAGATCATTGCTTTTAAATTTGGTATTGTGGATATTTGCACTATGTATTTGAGAATGCAATCCTATAGGCACTCTAGGGCAGAACAAGTTGCTTGTGCTAGCCTCGAAGTATTGCAAATGCACCATAAACAGTGGTGTTATCCTACCGGTACACTGGGCGGGACATCCGGGTGATTGGCAGCCCGCCTGTCGCGTACCGCAGCGTTACGCCGTTTGCGTAACGTACGCAAGCGCCGTAATTGGTTACGCAAACGGCGTAACGCTGCAGTACGCGATGGGCGGGCTGCCAATCACCCGGATGTCCCGCCCAGTGTACCGGTAGGATAACACCACTGACCATAAAGCATGTTTGCACCCCCTTGGAGCCAGGCAGGCTGGTGCATGGACATGTGCCATCCTCCCTGCACCACAACTGGATTCAGCTAAGGCCGGCATCCAGAGGCTGGCATAGGGGCTTTGGGAGGGTGGAGGGCAGAGGGACGGCAGAATAGAGCGAGGGGTGGGGGAGGACAGGCCTGTGGGCAAATAGAAGTAGCAGCTACAAAGTTAAAAACAAAGGCATCTAATAACATATCAATTAGCCAGTAAGACCAGTGTTAAGGAATCCCATTGTTGTTTATGACGGTTATGTATAAATGCCATCAGTCTTGAGGCAAAAATAGATGGCCCTTCCCTTCAGGGAGTTTGCAATCTAAGCTGCTAAAGTTTTCATTATGGGAGACAGCTGGGGGTGGGGGACTGTTTCTGTTATATGTATATAATACAGCTTTTTTATACACTGGTTGTGAATAGTGAAATTACAGATTTTTTAAAACAAAATTGGTCGTACAAATATATTTCTATATTAGCAATCAATCAGGATAATCTTGATTATTTTCTAATCTTAATTTATCATTACAAATGTCTTGCGTAGTTTTTCAGCACAGTACAAACATTTAAAAAGGCTCTCTTTGAAATTGACTGAGGGTGCAATCCAAACTGTGCCTTGGCCTGGAATAAGTCCCTTGTGCCAGCCCAGTGTTGTTGCAAACCCGATGTAAAACGCATCTGTAATTATTTCTGAGATGGAGCTTGGCCGGCATGGGAGGGATTGGGGAGGGTGGGGGACATGGAACAGGGTGGGGGGAAGGGGAGGGTGGGCCCATAGGCAGACCAGCCTGGGAAGAGGTTTGCCAGGATCCAGCACTTGGACTGGATCTGAACCCCCATCCCGGTCAACCCTGCCCCAATCTGGACTGCTCGAATTTGCGCTGCTGATTTCAGCAGAACAGATCCAAGTAGCCCCATTCACGCCACTGCTGCATTACCCGGAGGAAGGCGAATAGATTCTCTTTGCCCCAGGTTGTACCACAGCCCGTCCCAGCCTCGTGCTGGATATGGGACAGGCCAGCTGACCTCCCTATTCCAGCACAGGGTTAGGATTGCACTCTGAACTATGTAAGGAAGGTACAGTACGACAGCATCAATCTAAGGATTGCCATTCTGCTATGCCACTGGTGCAACAGAAGCTTTCTGCATGGTCTAGGGAGTAAATTAATTTTTAAAAGTAGATTGAATCTACTGGCAGGTTTCTTTTTCTCTTTCATTTCACTTGTTGTTGTTTGTCCCAGCTCCTGCCAACCTAGCAGTTAGAAAGCACGTCAAAAGGCAAGTAGATAAATAGGTACCACTTCAGTGGGAAGGTAACGGCGTTTTGTGCGCTACGGTGTATAGTCCTGCTGGCCACATGACCACGGAAGCTTGTCTGTCGACAAACGCCGGCTCTTTGGCTTAGAAACGGAGATGAGTTCCGCCCCCTACAGTCGGTCACAACTAGACCATTCGGTCGTGGGGAAACCTTTACCTTACACTTATTGTATAAACCAGGTTTACCATCTTTTAATGGTTTACAAAGCATTATCCTCTCACTGAAATGAAAGATATCTCATTGCTGTCTCTCATTGCAATGTTTTAAATGTCTTTTCTATGTCTAAAAAAAAATTGGTTTAGTACATTTTGGGCCAAATTTGCCTCCATGGTTTTGACATGTAACTCTTTTGTTTCACTTCTCGGAATTTTATTAGAAATAGCTTGTCCTTACCTGGCGTTGCCCTGGTACTTATGTATCCCAAGCTTCTATTAGACAGGAAAAGGAATGAATTCTATCTATAGTGTAAAATTGAAGTAATTTGATGTACAGGAAATTAAAAGTAGAAGTACAGTATAAAAATTATAAAGTAAAATCTTTTACAAATTCACTATAATATTAATTTAACTCAGAACTTGATTATAAACAACATTTTCAGTTTCACCTCCAGGAGCAAGAATAAATAAATTCTTGGGTGAACCCACCCTTGAGCAAGCAACATAAAGTTGTCTGTGGGAGAAACATGGCGATCGCAAATCCACTCCGCAGTACTTAATAAAGTCAGTAATACTTAAAGTCACTGCCCCTGTGACTGGTTGATCGTGATCGAGAATGCAAGTCTCACTGGACATTGCAATCTCTTAAAGTTAAAAGGGAGATCCCTTGGAATGAGTGGTATCGGCAGATAAAAACTGTTTCACCCTCTCCCTTTCTTGTTAAGATAGTCGCTTCAATTACAGTACCCAGCATCTTCTTGACACACAGCCTTGCAGGATCAACTGCAAACGCTTCAGAACTGAAACCAAACCCATCATAAATCACTGATCAGTTTCCTTGTCTTTTGCTAGCATTGGATAAGAGAGGGGAGAGAAACACTAAGTACACAAGTAAATACTGTATAATAACAGAGAAAGAAAAAAGTATGAAAACAGTGTGTTGTGAAAGAACAAGTAAACATTTTATTTTAATTTCTTTATGTACAGGCATGCCCCACTATCCTGGGGTTCTATTCCCAGAGGATATACTGTAGACTCCTCCATGAATACATGAAAATGTGGATACTGGGGACACCTTTGTAAAGACAGAGAAATATCAGTGGTTTTGCTGCAACAAGGTAAAAGAGAGAGATTTGTTTAAAGTTTCCCTATCTTTTTAATAGGCGTCCCTTGGTGTCTAAGGTGTCTAAGGTATCCTTGGTGTCTAAGGATAACTAAAATCGTGAATACCGAATCAGTGGACACTGGGCACATCTGTATGTGTATGCATAAACCCTCTTAGACAAGCAGAAAGATAATTTACAACCCCTCATATTTTATAATTTTGGGGCATTATTTTAAATTGTCTGTAAGCCATGTTGTGGGTTCCAATGCAGTATATACTGTAGATAAATACGTAGGTAGCTAGAATTTCAGTAGATTAGCTTTAATATACCATCATATCATTTACATTTTGTAAGACTATCAACCTGTTCATGAAAAATGTGGCAATACTACTTGTTCTAATCAGATCATCCTGTTACTCTATTGGTGTTTGCCTAAATTGTGCATTAAAACAGAACTGAAGTGTTCAAAGCTTTAGAAATGAAGAATCAGAAGAAGCTGCTGCACTAAATTTGTTAAATACCATTTTTAAAGAGAATATAGGACCATTAATTTTACAGCCTAATTTCTGATTAGATTAAACAGCATCGCTGATGGACTGCGTAGTTTTGATCCATTAAAAGTGATGACTTTTCAGTTCCATCATTGTAAGTGGAATTGTACCCTGTACTGCCAAGTATGGTAATATCCTTGGGGTAAGTGGCCCTCTGGATTGTTTTCCTTTTTTTTTTAATTTATTGGTTTTTCTGTGTAGCTATATTATACTTTATGAAAATCTTTTGGAATCGCTTTTAAAAGTGACTAGGAAACATACATAGCAAAATCTTGCTTAATGCTGTCTCTGCTGTATAGTACTGGAAGTTTGTGTTCCCCCTGAAAAAGAGCCAATTAATCTGGGAATGTGTTTGGAATTGCTTGTAGGTCTACTTCACAAAGATACATGCACAGTAGGGAAACTCATTTCTGTCATTTTATTTGATGAAGGTCCTCCTGCTTTGCTGTTTGAAAGTTATATCGGGCCTTTTTATTTGAATAAGTATTCATAATCATGCAATGATTGTTAATATGGTCTCTGAATTATGTATTTTAGATAGCATATTACTAGTATACGCATGGTATTTCTTTCTCTGAACCATTAGAGACAAGGCATGCTAAAAATTCTGAGGAATAAGAAACAGAGATTGCCAATGCAGGGATGTGACCTAGTATTCATTCAATGGAAAAATTCCTTGCTGATTTCAGAGGATTGTATGGGCAGAGAAAGACTGTAGTGATGATATCTAGCAGCATAACTAAAGGAACAGGAACCTAACAACAAAATCACTGCGGGATCAAGCCAAAGATTCATTTTAGTCCTGTATCCTGTTTCCCACACAGACTAGCTAGAGTAACAGTTCCCAGCAGTGGCGTTTCTACAGGGATGGCAAAGCTCTAAGTTTTGCAAGAAGCCTTACCTTGCAGTGGAAATCACTCCTCTCCTGCACCGTTTTAACCAATCTTGGCGTTGCTTACTGGCTACAGCAGCAAGGGAGAGGAGGGATTTACACGACAGGGTAAGGCTTCTTGCAAAACTTAGAGCTTTGCCAACCCAGTAGAAACGCCTCTGGTTCCCAGCCTGGAGGTTGTGACCTCCCAAGTTTTGCATTTTAAAAAATCCTTCTCCTTTCAAGGGAGTGGCGAACAGTGGAAATCTGCCGTGATAATGCATGTTGCTTCTCTGCACCACTGACATGGAGGTAAGAAATGTGGTTTCATTGGACTTCTTTTCATCAACGGTGATCTTAAAGGGGCAGGTAGTTGGGAACCACTGAGCTAGAGGCTTCTGGGAAGTACAAAAGGATGATAAGAAGGCAATATTTTTTCTCTTCATTTCTCCTCAGCAACTGTTTTTTTAACTGACCTCTTGCCTCTGAACATGGAGGGTCCATGCATTTAGCTATCATGATTAATGGCCTCGATAGACCTCTATGACAGCGCAATCCTATATCCCCCTTAGTGCCTGCGCTGCGCTCTTGTGCCAGCCAAACACTGTCGTAAACATGCTGTAAAGTGCGTCCGCGTCAGTGCTATGGTGCTCGGCCAGCGCAAGCGGCAGTGCCAATGCTCGGGCGCTGCCATGACCCTTGGCAGCGCCAACCATGCACCAGCTGAGCACCGGCGTCGCTTGGTCATGGCAGGGCATCCACGAGGGTGTTCCAGAGGCGTTCTGGGGCATAACTGGGCAGTGCAGTGGGCGGAGATGGCAGTTATGGCGCGGTTGTGACGCAGGATGGCTGTAGTGCCATATCCTAATGCTGGTTCCCAGCCATGGCGGCCCCAATTCGGGCCGCTCCTGTGCAGGTTCCTCTACGCCTGCTATTTTGCCGGCACAGATCCGAGCAGGCCTATTGGGTAACTGCAGCTTACGCGGGTGCAAGGGGAAAACCTCCCCTTGTCCTGCACATTGCTACTGCTGCCTCCAAATGGGCCTGTGGATATAGCCCTGCTATGTCGGCCTTACTAGGCTGGCATAAGGTAGGAGTGCGCTCTGAATTTGTCTACCATTAAAGTCATCATCATCTTGTGACACTAAATTCTACACATCAGTGTTATTCAAATTGTAGGTTGGGGCCCACTTGGTGGGTCGTGACCTAATGTCAGGTGGGTCACAGAAAGCTGGAAGCAGCCATCTTGGAAACTGCAAACCTTACTCTTGTTATATTCCTTTTGTGTGTGTTAACAATTAGAATTTTCAAGTGAGGTTTTTTTTATTTTGTTTTTAGTTCACCTCTTTTACATAATATTTTGTCCTAAACCTGCTTTCTGTCAGGGATGTTTCATGGTTGTACAATTGCTGCAGTCCAAGAATGCCAATTTACATTTCAGGAGTGTCATTTTATTATGTTACAATGACTGCATTTCCTGCTTGATGATGTCACTTCCTGCCATAGCATCACTTTCAGGTTAATGACATCACTTCCGGTGATTCTTGATATGAGTGCCATTTTAAAAAGTGGGTCCCATTCTAAAAAGTTTGAATACTGCTGTTATACATTAATTAAGCACTGTGTAAAGAAGGATTGTCTCTGAATTGTATCTGCTGGCAATGAATGTTAGGGCCCATGACATCAGAGAGTCTACCTGGCTAGAGCAGTTCCTGAAGTCTCAGCATTGGTAGCAGCAGTAATGCCCAGTGCAGGTGTTTCTCAAACTTTTTAAACCACTATAAAAAGTTCTTCGCCAGGACCCACTTTAAAAATAAAATAAAAATGGACCCACCTCAGTAGTGGGATCTGCAAATGAAGAAGTGGAACGCTGGGCGGGACTTACGCGGGAACGCGCGATTGGCTGCCTGTCCGTTCCATTCTGACGTCCCCCTGCCTGCCGCGCGGGCTGCCCTGGCCTTGGAGGGGGCGCTTGCTCGCCCGGGGGGGAAGGGCCACCCGTGGAAATCGCTCCTTTCCTGCAACACTTTAGCCAATCCTTGGGGGAAAAGCAACGTCTTGGCATTGCTTACTGGCAACAGAGGTAAGGGAGAGGAGCGATTTACACGAGAGGCCCCGCCCCACCCTGTAGGGATGCCACTGTTTGTATTATATGTCTAAGATATTAAATAAGAGAGAATATAGAGAATATGGGATTGTCCTTTTCAGCTGCAGACAGGCACCTTCCATCCTTCTAGTTCCAATTGAAGCTCCAATGATTTTACTGGCAATGATTTTACTGATTTTACCCTTAACTCTCCCACTGATACCAATAGAATCTTAGTGCTTAACAGACTATGGATTATTCCCATAGGATGGAAGATAGCTTATATCAGTAAAAAGCCAGGATGGTGTTAGAGTTGGAAGATCCAGGTTCGAATCTCCACTCAGCCATGAATCTTCCGGGGTGACTCAAGTGCACTGATCAGCACAGTATTTGCAGATAACAAGAACAAAGTTGCAGACAATAAGAGAATTTGCACATAGCAAACTCACATATAAAGAGAAGTGACTGAGGTTGCAATTCTAACCTGGAGTTAGGTTGGCACAGGTCACTTGTGTGAGCCCAGGACTGTTGCAAATGTATCAAAAAACACATTTGGACCCCACGGAGTCAGGGAGGCCAGCGCATGTCTTTACAGTGCGTTTGCAACACTCCTGGGCTGGCACAAGTGACTTGTGCTGGCCTAAACTCCAGGTTAGGATTGTGCCCTGTAGCATATATAGAAGGAATGCACACTAGCACAAATATTAAGAAGTATGAATGGCACTGTTTTGAAGTGGTTCCGCTCCTTCCTGGCTGACAGATCCCAGAAGGTGGTGCTGGGGGATGCTTGTTCGGCACCCCGACCTCTTAAGTTTGGGGTGCCGCAAGGTTCCATCTTATCCCCCATGCTATTCAACATCTACATGAAACCGCTGGGAGAGGTCATCCAGGGGTTTGGAGTGGGGTGCCATCAATATGCTGATGACACCCAACTCTATCTCTCCTTTCCCCCTGATTCTGAGGAGGCGGTTGAGGTCCTGGATCGCTGTCTGGAGGCAGTTGGGGGCTGGATGTGGGCGAACAAGCTGAAATTAAATCCAGATAAGATGGAGGTGCTTTTGGTTCGGAAATCCACAGCTCGGGTATTGGACTATCGTCCTGCTCTGAATGGGGTTGCACTTCCTCTGAAGGAGCAGGTTCGCAGCTTGGGGGGGGGGGTTCTCCTGGATCCACAGCTACACCTGGAGTCCCAGGTGGCAGCGGTGGCCAGGGGAGCCTTTGCTCAGCTTCGGCTGATTCGCCAGCTGCGACCGTACCTGAGCTGTGCAGACCTGGCCACAGTGATCCATGCCCTAGTGACATCTAGATTAGATTTTTGCAATGCACTCTACGTGGGGCTGCCTTTGAAGACGGTCCAGAAATTACAACTAGTACAGAACGTGGCGGCTCGGGTGGTTGCTGGGGCACATCGGTTTGACTCTGCCGAGCCGTTGCTTCGGTGACTACACTGGCTGCCGGTTCTGTTCCGGGCCCAATTCAAGGTGCTAGTTTTGACTTTTAAAGCCCTTTACGGCTCAGGTCCAAGGGACATGGTGGCGCAGCGAGTTAATCTGCTGTTGCTGGACTTTCGACCGCAAGGTGGGGAGTTCGAGACTGCGTGACGGAGTGAGCTCCCGTTGCTTGTCCCAGCTCCTGCCAACCTAGCAGTTCGAAAGCACCTAAAATGCAAGTAGATAAATAGGGACCACTTCGGTGGGAAGGTAACGGCGTTCCGTGGAGTCATGCCGGCCACATGACCATGGAAGCATGTCCACGGATAAAAATGCCGGCTCTACAGGCTTTGAAATGGAGATGAGCACCACCCCCTACGGTCGGTCACGACTAGACCATACGGTCGTGGGGAAACCTTTACCTTTATGGCTCGGGTCCAGGGTATTTGAGGGACCTCCTCCTTCCATATAATCCTACCCGTACTCTTAGATCATCTGGGGGGGGGGCTTTTGACTGTGCCGCCACCAGGAGAAGTGAGAGGGACGGCGGCCAGGAAGAGGGCCTTCTCAGTGGTGGCCCCCCAACTCTGGAACACCCTCCCCTTAGAATTGAGAACTGCTCCCTCTTTGTTAACATTTCGGCGGGGGCTGAAGACCTTTTTATTTCAAAAAGCTTTTAACTGTTGACAGGCTGGCTGGCTGGTTTGTTACATTTTTATATTTCATACCTTATGATCCACTGGGCTTGTTGTTTTTAAATTGTACTGTTCTGTTTTAATTTTGTTTTATTGTATTGTTTTAATATTGTTTTTAAATTGCTTTTTAATGTTAAATTTTATATTTTATTGTATTTTTTATGTTGTAATGCCGCCTTGGGTGCCTTTGGGCAAAAAGGCGGGATAGAAATCCAATAAATAATAATAATAATAAATAATAATAATGAATGCATTATAGTGGTATTACATAGTGGTCTTAGCTTTTGGCCACCAGAAAAATTTGGTTAATTTTGTTATTATTATGGTTAAAATTATGGTTAAGTATGTAATATATTAAAAAAAAACTTTTGAAAATGACACTAGAATGCAATTTTCAGCTGACAAATATGGTTTAAAACACATATTCAAATGATTCACACTGATACTAGGAATGGGCAAAACCTGTCCCATTTATTTCTGTGGATCTTCTGCCTTCCCACATGCTGACACTGCATGTTCCGCATACTTACCTGCAGAAGCAGATATGCAATTTTTCACAATGCTAATTTGAATCATTGTTGCATTTACCTGCATAATAGAACATTCCAGAGCTGACTTTATGTTTCCCATTCAAAAACACCAGCAGCTCTCTATAATGCAGATTGAAATTATTACACATTTCTTGCAACACAAACCTTATGCCTGCCTACGCAGAAGTAAATCTCATTCTGTTCAGTGGGGTTACTTGCAGGAGGGTGTGTAGGACGCAATATTAGGCACTGAGTTAACATTTTTTTAAAAATAAATCTAATTATACTAGTGTAAAATCTCTTTTCTGACTGGATGCTTTTAGATAAGTAATTTTTCATGCAGGCAATATAAAATCATGAATACTATCAGCATCACTATTGAACAAGAAGGCATAGAACAATCCTGTGAATATAACCCAGACTTCTACATGGTTAAAACTTTTTAACTGGAAAAATACATCTTATTGTATAAACTATTGTTTATAAAATTGGGTGTCTGTTAGTTTTGCCTCAACACACAGCTGCTAGATCCTTATCGACATGATAAAATATGATGATCTTCAGTTTGGGATTTGTGATCATCACCTGCTTTCTTCCAATGCCAGCCACACTGAGCAGAATTGTATGTTTATAAAAATAGTGTTTTCCTCTAATAGGAAGATAAGAAAAAGGTTTCTTGCCAGATTATTGATTCTTAAGGTATCGGAGGTGGAAAGAGATGAAACTTGCTATGTGCTCTGAAGATTAACATTCACTGTAAAAGATAGGCAAAGGAAAACCATGTTTGTTATGCATTCAAAATATGGGAGATTACTTAGGAAAGGGATTGTGTAAATACAGTTGGGAATAGACACTCATGGGCAATATTGGAAATTCAGTTTAAAAGCACAATGCTTTTTCTCATCACACAAGTAGGGAATGAACAATAGAACTGTTCTACAATGGAATACTCTTTTGTACCTATAGGTGAGTGACGGCGAACCTTTTGGGCTCAGCGTGTCAAAACTTAGGAATATGCTTAACTTGAATCTATTGGTGTGTCGATCCCCTTCCCAAATAAGAGAGAAACAATTCTTCACATTCATTTATTTAAACAAAAAAATACAGTTTAATCATATGTGGTGCTGTGTATTATATAAAGAAACATCAAATAATTGCAAAAATTAAAAATGAGTAAAACAAACTCAGTTTTTATTAGGCATTGGTGAATGCTTGTGTGTCACCCCAAACATTGTGGTGTGTGGCTTTGACACGCATGTCATAGGTTCGCCATCACTGCTATAGGGCATTTGAAAGGCATTGGGCCAGCTTCAAGATCCATCCCTGACCAACAGTCACCATTTGCAGTCATCATCTTGTGGAAAGATTGTCATCATGTTTATTGATAGGAGGCTTCTAATATGTATAAGTAATGCTTATGCTTATTTAAGTTTTATGTAAAACAAGTGCTTTTCAAACTTGCTTTACATAAAAGCCATATGTGATAAACGTCATATGTTTGAGAGCTTCAATATTCAAGAAGCATTTAAATTCTTGAATGTATTTATTCACCATGAACTTCAAAACTTCATTAATCCAGTGGGCTCTTGTTTTATATCAGGCAAATAATGATAAAGCTTGAACATTTCTTATTTACCTTTTAAATTAATTGTGAGCTCCAAAAGGAGCTCAGCCAATGTATTTCTAAGAGCTTCACATTATATGTCAAAGAGTTGCATTAGGCTTGCCAGCTGCAGTCCCTCCCCCCCCCCCACCTCACCAGTATAATATAATACTTTCATGGAAACTCATTGTCATTTTACCTATATTTCTGTGGAAATATTATTTGAGATAGACCCATCATTTACAGATAACTAGTGAGACAATGTCATGGTATATGTCTGTAAGTGGTTTCAGACACTTTGCTGAAGAGTGAAGAAGCTGAAACATCTATTTCTCGTGAGATAACAAGAAATTGAAATATGAGATGATTTTGTTTCTTGTTTTCTTCACGTCATCAAAATCTTTAAGATTCAATCTATTGCAGACAGTACATCTTTGACCGTAAAATATGATTGGTAAGAAGAAAGTGGTTTGTTGGTCATCTGACCAGTTGGCAGCTCAATGATCTGATGTTGCAGTTATCCAGTAAAAGATGGATGTGTGAATGAGTGACAATAAAGACAAGGACTGCATGTGTATTTCCAGCCATTTGCAACGTTTTTAGTTGGTTCAAGACAATAAGTGGAGAAAGTGATGAAACCTGCACAATGGATTTTATAATGTGAACCTGAACTATATTTTGCAGATGAGTCAGTTCAAGTGACTTTCAGATCATGAGAAGAGCCAATTATAAACAACTTTGCTTGGTCTATTTTTAACTGCAGAAAATTAATAATCGTCTAGGCTTCCATAGTTTCCAGAGAGCCCATATAGTAAAAGCACTGTTGAAAGCTGGATGAACTGATCGATGGGTTGGTAAGTTGACACATAAATGCAAACCAATTGCATGCCAATGAGTAATCTTGCATAAAGATAGTTTTGGAGTGCTGAGTAAGAACCCAGCCAAGATGGAACCCCGTGGAGACACAAAGAAAAGTACACAGGCAGAAGGACATGTACTATCCTTGGAAATATATTGCAGGTAGTTGGTTAATAAATATTCAAGCCAAGGTAGTGGTGTGCCAAACAGGAAGATGACGTTCCATACAAATTTGAGAAGAACACTGAGATCTAGTGAAATGACAATGGAAGGAGAATGAGGTACTGCAGTTAAGTGAAAGCTATTTCTCATCTATATTTCATTAAATATTATATGCAGACTAAGCTTAAGGAGCTTGAAGCATCATGTGCAATATATGGCATAATGTCAGCTCTCAGTGACTTCAGTGGAGTAGAATCAGGCCCATATGATGCTATAATAGAGTACATTTTACTTCCAAGTTGAAATGAGCAACGTAAGGTTTGTCTAAATATAACACAATAATATAATGTAGCCAGTGTTCAGATCTTGTGACTGAAGGCCCAATCCTATCCCTTGTGGCCACCAACATAACTAGTTTGCACCACCAGAGGCTGCTTTATGGCAGGCACAAAGTTGAATCCATTGGCTCTGCATACCCCTGGGGGTGGTGAGGCTTCTCATGTGCAGGTGGATGGCTAAAGATCTGTTGTCGCAGGTAAGAAGATGCTGGGGGATGGAGGTTGGTGCGGACAGGGTCAAACGGGGGAGAGTAGAACAGGGTGGTAATTGGCCAAGGGAGTGGGTGGATTCGTCTGTATTGGAAAAGGCAGGGAGATACCCCAAGGAGACAGGGGATGGTATCAGCAATGGCCCCTTGTCCCAGAATAAGCCAGGGATTATAGGGTTAACCCCCAAGGTCTTTGCAAGCCTCGGGAGCAGAGCTGTAGGCTGATGAGGCCCCTGGCAATGAAGGGAGGCCAGCACAGGTGCAGATGGGTGTGGCTGATGCTACAGCCTGCCTAGCAACAGACACCGATTGGCTGGCCTCAGTATAAAGCTGGAGACAGGAGCTACAGTTAAACACCAGGTAGGTGCTGGACGGAAGGGCCTGGATAGGTGCTGGAGGATGGTACCCTGGATAGGTGCTGGATGGATGGATTGGGACTGACTGATGGAGTGCTGGCTGGACTGCCTGCCTGCCTGCCTGCCTGATGAATGGATGGACGGATGGATTGCTGGACTGGATAAGGTAAGGTTGTTGTGGAATAACCATTGAGAATTGTTGTATGTCTGCCATGCCCCTGGAGCCACCAAGTGGAGGAGGCAGTTGTGGCTTGGCAAGCTGACTGCCTATTGTTTGGTGGTGGGGTTTGTCAGACTTAGGGTAGTTTGGAGCTAAGCCAGTGATGAGGGCAGTCTGGAGGAGGCTGGCCAGCTGGTGATCCCAAGCAAAGCTGCTGGAAGAGAGGAGGCCCAGTAGGTAACTGAACCCCTTCCCTCTTGCCTATCTCTGAGGCCACTCTGGAAGGGAGACCAATTAGCCTAGTGTGGGCATTAGGGCCCTTGGGCAGACCCAGCAGGGAATTTGGCAGAACATGGGCCCAGGTTCGGCATGTTGCATACCAAACCTCAATCTCCTTCCCGGCCTGATCCACCTTCCCAAGATCAACACAGACTTGCATCAGCAATGCTGCTGGTACAGGTCTGAGTTGCCTCATAGTGGGGTTCTGGGGCTTATGTCCCCTTACTATGTCTTCTTACCATGAGGAGACTTCCAGAAGCCAGAAACCCTGAAGGATACAGTGGTAGCTGTACTGCTGCATTGCCATGCGGAAATTTAGGTAGGATTGGGCTATGAATGTCAAAATGCTGATCTTCTTATGGTGTTATGGTGCCAATAGGAGCCCCTTAAAGGGATAATATACTAACAGCACCAGCTTTAGCTAGTGGCTTTGTAGGCAAAATAGTAAGATGCCACGCATAAGAAATCCAATTCCTGTTCCTGAATTATGAGAAATATAAAAAATATGATATTACAAGACTTTTTTTTTTTACATTTTGAAAGAGATTTCTGTGCTGTTTCATGGGACCCACTATCTCAAGGTTCAAACCGTGTGGCTGCACGTCATTTCATAGAGGCAAATCCAGGACCTCCAAAGAAAGGTCCCAACTGCATATAAGCACAGGTTGAGTCTAATTATCTGCAGATTTTTAATCTGTGGATTTGACTCAATCCCAGTCCCCCTCAATGGACTCAATGGATTTTGGCAGTACCAGCATGCATCAGATCCTATCCTTTCTTTCCCAGATTGCCCTGCCCATTTTCTGTCCTTAGACCGGGGCTGGCAAACAGTTGTGGATCTGGCCAATGGGCTGCCCAAGGACAGAGGAGGAGGAGGAGGTCTGCCCCTCTGCTGTTTCTCCACCCGTGCACTGCTCTGCTCCGCCCTCACGCCACGCCAGGGTCCATTTCAGATCTGTTTGATGGCACAGGAGAGTGAGAGGACCAAAAACGCTCACCTCTTTGAAAGGCGAGCTGCCTCATCACAGCCCTCCTCCCACCCCAGCTTTTGCCCCTCCCACAAAATGATAGGACCATGGCTGCTGGCAAAATGGTCCTAGGAGAGAAAATGGGTGGGGCAGCCTGGAAAAGAAAGTAACTAAAAACATTAATATATAAAAATATATATTTACTTTCCAGACAACTTTAACTTGTTTGGCTATGTGATTGCCTACCGCCACCATGGGTTGCAGCGCATTCTTTGTCCACATCACTGCATAAGTGCCAATGATAGGGGATAAATCAAGCAGTTAGGTCAATCACCATCACCATGAGGACATTATCTGGAAGAAACAAACCACCTTTTCTCTGGTATAAAACTTTGTGGTTTGTTTGCATGGAAAATTATAATATTCATGCTGAGGATGTTCAGCCTTGATGAAATATGTGTGGCTTTTAACAATAAATGAGATACAAATGCACATTATTGCACCAAAAGCTAATTGTGCATAAATGGCCAAAGAAAAGCTTCATTTAACTATGGTGATTTCAGAGGCAGATCTAAGGGAGGGCAAAGCTCTAAGTTTTGCAAGAATCCTTACCTTGCAGTGGAAATCACTCCTCTCCTGCACCGTTTTAGCCATTCCTCACAGGGAAAAACAACATCTTGGTGTTGCTTACTGGCTACAGCTGCAAGGGAGAGGAGGGATTTACATGACAGGGTAAGGCTTCTTGCAACACTTAGAGCTTTCCCCTCCCTGTAGATCCGCCTCTGTGTGATTCCATGGCAGGGAGGTCTAGAGACATCAGCTGACATATAGGGAACAGTGCCTTTTTAAAGAGCAAGTTTATTTGAATATTTTATAGAAAGATTCTATGTACTGGAATGTCCTAAGCTTTAATGAATGTTCCTGTTTATTGGGGAGTGTTTTTTTTTTCCTCAAGTGCAAAATGCCTTACTTCATTACACTTCAGACTGAAAGCTCCAATCTGTATCAAATTAAATAAAAATATTGTAGACACATCTTCACTGGCGCAGCTAATGAAAGTGTAACCCAGTGCAGAGGGCAAAATGATGCCCCAGAAGTGGCATCACAACAGGAAGTGGCATCATCACCATTGTATTTTCATTTTCTTGGGGTTTTTTGGGCCATTTGAGAGAATGAAGATATTACACTCCGGTTTATTTCCTTGCATTCTGCATGAAATTCCACATCAAATGATATATATATCATAACAATATTATTCCTAAAAAACATTATTTTATCATATTTTTTTAACAGCAATTTTTACATGACAGTTGTATTTTTGTTTTCTGGGGTTTTGACCATAATGTTTGAGATAATACACTTCAGTTTGTTTAATTGCATCGAATGGTATGTAATGTGATGGTATTATTCATAAATACCAAAGTTTTCACAGTTTTGGCCACTAATGTCAAGCTCAGCTTGTTGCCCCCCCCCCAAAGCATGTTGCCTGGTGTAACTGCATGCCCCTGCACACTTCGTTGCTATACCCATGAACATCCTACAACAGATGCCATTCATATGTCCCAGAGCGCCATCCCAAACTGGAGTTAGGCTGGTATAAATTAAATCAGCAAAGTTTGACCAGCACAAGGGCCACCATAAAGCGTTTTTGGACTACTCTCCAAGTCAGGGATTATTCTCTGACTCAGCGAGTGGTCCAAACATACTTTACGGTGTCCCTTGTGCTGGTCAAACTTTGCTGATTTAGTTTATACTATACCAGCCTAACTCCAGTTTGGGAGTTATGCTGAGTTTGGGAGTTTGGCTGAGCTTATGCTGGTTTAACTCAGTTTAGGATTGCGCACACAATCTTACCAAATTGTTCTCAGAGACCTCCCTCATAGAAAGATGGCTCTTCAATAAACTGGAACAGCACACAAATATCCACACCTATGAGGAAGAAAGCCCTGATGTGATGACAGTTGTTAGCTTGTGTCGAATGAGTCATGCTACTATCCTGGCTCTCCAGCCTTCAAGCAAGATTTATGATCATCACAACAAAGCTTTATTTGCTATGCCACAATGCTTTGCTTTAACACAAACCGTTTGGTCAAATTGACCCAGACAACCACGCAATATTCTATGTATTGGGGAGATTTTCATTAAAGCATTCCTGCAATGTGTACACATAGAACTCCTATGACAATGACTGAGCCAGGCAAATTTCAGATTATGCTATCATATATAGCTACCTAGAAACATTATCTGTTCTTTACTTTTGTACATTTAGATGAATACATCTTTATCCAGTTAGGAAAATGCCATATTTCTCTACCAGGCCTATTGGGAAAATGCAATACGGTCTGGTTTCATAGACGATATGAGCTGGGTGAGAATGAGAATGGCGGGCATTGCAGCATGAATGAATGTTTACTTTTAAATGCACCAATAAAGGGAAAGACAAAGTTTTCTACACTGGTCCTTTGTCCACCACCCTATTCATCAGCAGTAAGGAATCCAAAAGAACCAGCTTCACCTACTTTGTCTTCTTGGTTAAGGAAGGCAATGGGTCACTAGATTGCAACTTGGCCACCCTAATATAAGGCTCACAGAAATTCTTGGTGCAGTTATTGCTTGTGTAAAGTGGTGCCCATGTTACAGGCATTGTGTGAAACGCAGACATTCTATAGAATGCTTGGCAAAGCATGAAAGAAGCTTATATCATTCTAACCATACATACTTCATTTTATAGAATTCTTTTTTGGCAAAGTATAATATAATAGACAACAGGGAGGACATTTTAGTAAAAAAATTGAAATCTAAAACTTTATTAATGAACAGATATTAACAAACAGCATAAAAACAAACTAAATAAAGATATTCTGATGAACAATGCATTATTTTAGTCTTCTGTTTATTGCAGAGTCTGAACTTGAATGACATTTTGAACTGCATATTGAACATAGAACATTTTTCTTAACACAGCAACATGTTTTAGAGTACAATTCTATGCATGCAGAGCCAGCCTTAGGGCAATTTGACCAATTTGGGCTTCATACCTGGAGGAGCCATGCACTGGGGCGACGATTGGTGCTGGACGGCCCTCCCTCCTATCCGCCCTTGGATCCAATTGGTTTGATATCATCCTCCCCCGGAAGCAGTTGGCAGTGATGCCATTGACGCTCATTCTGGTGAGTTGGGGGGCCCTGTGGGGGTAGGAGGTGGGTCACAAAACGTTTTACATTGTACCGTACAGCTCCTAAGGCTGGCCCTGTATGCATGTACAGAATTCAGTCCAATTATGTTCCATGAGTCTTATTCCCAGGAAAATGTGTATAGGATTGCAGCCATAGTTTGATACATTGTCTTACACATGCACTTATCAAATCCTTGTTGAGTTCAAAATGGACTCTTTTGTTGCAGCTGACCTGATGCTTATTGCATACTTATTCTATGCTATCCATATAATCCCTAGGTAAAGTATGTAAGGTCAGATTGAAACAAGCTTTTTTCATACTTTGCCAGGCATTCTATAGAATGCCAGAGTTCACACCATGCCTGTTAACACCCACACGTTGCGAGATGACTGTAACGCCAGGGAAAATCCTCATTTTGGAGGGGAGGGATCAGAAATTATTTTCATTACAGGGCATATGGAAATCATTTCCAAATGTTTAGTTGTAGGTCACCATTCTCTTTTACCTGCTCTTTGTGGATAAACATATTTTTTTTCTTTGTACTACAGTCACACTACACAAAGGGCAACCATAATTGAATCTGAAGTCCTTCTAGGCTCTCATGGAACTATACTAAATACGGAAATGAAACAGCGACATGAAATGGGAGGGAGAACAGGTAGCATACATACACCAAAGGCACTGACCAAGCCCAAGTCAGTTAGATGCTACAAGGCTATGCATACTCTTTCCAGCATTAAAGGGTTCAGATGGTTTTACAGGATCACACAATAAAACAGACTACTGCACTCAGGTCTTTTGCCCATTGCTCTAAGACTTCAGAGCATGACTGTCTAATCTATGTGTTAATAATGCAGAACTCTCTGGTTCTGAATAGTGAGAAGTGTATTTTTAGCACAGCTATCCAGCTAAAATAGGACAGTAACTTTGAAAGGCCCACCAGGACATGCATGAAAAAGGCAAATATAAGAAAGCACTATATTCAACTGTGAAATGACATTGCAGTTCAAACCTACCTGTAGACTGATGCAACTCCTCTGCACCAGCCTGTGAGTATCGCAAATGTACCATAAGTCACATCTGCAACAACCCAAGAGCCAGGTAGTCTGGTGCAAGGACGTGCACCAGCCTTCTGTTGCCAGACCTCAGCCTGGACCTGGTGAGTTTATTCCAGCCTAGGGAACCTGGTGTGGGGGTTGGGTCGGGTAGAACAGGGCATTGTGAAGATGTGGAAGGTGGGAGGAGGTGGGCCACTGGGTGGACTGGGGTGGACCAGCCTGGGAGACCTCGGCAATATCTAAACCCCCTCTACTGAACAGCCTGGTGTTTCTCTAGGCTGCTTGGATTTGTACCAGTGATTTTGCAGGCGCAGATCCAGTAGCCCTATTGAGGTAGCTCCTGCGCTACTCAAGACAAGAGGAAATAATTCCTCTTATTCTGTGTTGTGCTGCAGCTACCTCTTATACTGCACTGAATATAGTGCAGGCCAGCTGGCCTGCCTGTTCCAATGCAGGATAGAATTGGGCTGCCCATAATGTTCTTACCACATACAATTTTGAAAAGAATATGTGAAGTGGTGCAGATATTTTTCATCATCTTATACAATGTTGGCAACACACTCAGATGTCAGAAGTAGTGCAGTTGTACTATGAATTCCTTAACTGAGTTAGGATAAAAGCTGAGGGCCAGGATGGCATAGTGGTTTGGTAGTTGGACTTATACATCCAGGTTCAAATCCCTGGGCAGACATGAAGCTTTCTGGGTGACCTTGGGCTAGTCACTCTCAGCCTTACCTAACTCACAGGGTTGTTGAGATGACAAAAGGAGAAGAGAAACTATGTATTTAAAATGTTTTTAACTTACCGTATATACTCAAGTATAAGTCGATCTCATGGATAAGTTGAGGGCAAGTTCTAAGCCAAAACGTAATAGAATTTACTATGCTATGACTCATATGTATAAGTCAAAGGTGAAATTTAGGGGGCGGGTAAGAAATTCTTTGAAAATGACTTACCAGTTATTTTTCTGAGGCAGCAACAGAAAGCCAACCAAAAAAGGAGCTATTCCACATTCTTCTGAGGCAGCACAGAAATGGAGCTAACTCTCCAAACAAGAAGGGAGAGAGATGAAGGTGCTTATTGCAGTTGTAGGTTTTGTGAGGTATACAGCACAGCACTTCCATAGCAGCAGCCTTCATAATGACTTCATAATTCCCAAAAGCAACTTCACCTCTCTGCCTGTTTGGAGAAGGAAAATGGCTACTTGTTTTTTGCTTGCTGTCTGTTGGTGCCTGAGAACAATTACTGGTAAGTAAAATTGCACTGTTTTTTCTACCCCCCAGCTTTCTGATTCTTAGCGCAGTCCCTACCCAAGCGGCTGTTAAAAGCTTTATTAACTATATTGACCCATGTATAAGTCGATCCATGTTTTCAGGGTCAATTTTCAGGCATAAATGTTTAGACTTATACATGAGTATATGCAGTACCTCCTGCTGTCTGTCTGACTGCTGTCGTTCCCGCCCCCCCCCATAGCATGCAGCATATGTTTTCTTGGAGTGGCTTAATGCAATAGCATGATGGGGGATAGGACTGGGTTATAATTTTCACATCCTATAACTTTCCTGTCAGTACATTTATCTGACATTCCAGTTATTTTATCTACATTTTTTTCTTTAAATGTTACGCTTATTGAATTTATGAAAACTACTGTACATTCATGATAGGTTACATTGTACATGAGTTCAGTTTGAATACTCTTCCTTTACATCATTTTACAATAATGTATGCAAAGCCATTTTTTGATAAATTAAATGTAACTCTCTTAGCTAAATCATCACCTGCCCTTCTCAACCTCTTAAATACAGCAATTACTGTAAAACTGTAAGTTAATTCTGCCATGGATATAATTATTTCTGCCTTTTTTTCTGATTCTTTTGCATTCTTGTTCTTTTACTGTTGTACACCAAATATATAAATTTATATTATTCCCATCCATTTTATATGATTTGAAAAAGATATGATAACTCATTTGGAGCACACACAAAACCTTATTGCCCATTCATAAACTGTTATCTTGAACCAAATTCACAGGGACCAATTTCAGAATCTTCTACATGTCCTCCCTTGCCCTGTCTGGTGCTCTCCACTATACAAGCAGGCATTCATGCTAAGTGTGGTATCACAGCTTTCCCACAAAAGGCTTCAAAAATACATTGACTTCTGTATTATTGTATTATTGAATATAGTAGAAAGGGGGAAAAGAAATCAAAAGTGAGTATATGAACCAGCCCTTACTCTAAGGCAGTGGTTTCCAAACTGTGAGCCATGGCTCCCTGGCAAGCCATGGAAACCAGCCAGGGGAGTCATGGAATCCTCGCAAAAAACATGCCATCCTATACAATGCACAGGATTGTAGTCCTAATGGGGAGCCACAGCCAATGGCCCAGTAGGTCAAGGGATACACCAGTCAAAAAAGTTCGGAAACTCCTGCCCTAAGGGATTTGAAATATGTCTAGCCCAGTGTTATTCAAACTGTGGGTCGGGACCCACTTGGTGGGTCATGACCTATTGTCAGGTGGGTCACTGAAAGCTGAGAGCAGCCATCTTGGAAACTGCAAACCTTACTCTTGTTATATTCCTTTTGTGAATGTTAACAGTTTGAGTTTTCAAGTGAGAGGGTTTTTTTTAGTTTTTTTTAGTTCAGTGCTTTTACATACTGTTTTGTCCTAATCTTGCTTTCTGTCAGGGATAGTTCATGGATAGTTCAGGGACTATCAGGGATAGTTCATGGTTGCACAATTCAGTGATAGTTCATGGATAGTTCATGGTTGCACAATTGCTGCAGTCCAAGAATGGCAATTTGCATTGCCATTGTTATTTTATTGTGTCATTTTATTATGTTATTTTATTATGTATCTATTATGTGTCTATTATTTTGTTATGTGCCTATTTTATTTTGTTATTTTATTGAGTGTCATTTTATTATGTTAAAATGACAGCATATTCTGCTTGATGATGTCACTTCCTGCCACAACACCACTTCCAGGTTAATGGCATCACTTCCGGTGGGCCCCGACACAAGTGCCATTCTTAAAAGTGGTCCCGGTCTAAAAAGTTTAAATACCACTGGTCTAGCCATTATTGCTAATCAGATTATGTTTAAAATGCCCATTATTTATTTCAGCAAATACACTGAAAATACGTACTTCAGAGTAACCCCACTGGCAACTTCTCACTGCAGTGGATATTGATATTGCAACAGCAGTGTTATAGGTGTTGTGGCCAAGCTTCAGCACTGAGCTGGTAGTGATGATCCGAACAGCAAACACTCTGAAACCTTAATGGTGGGTTATGTTTGCCTTGCTTTTTAATAAAATCACAGTACTGCAAGAAAGCAGATGGCCATCATGGCCAACCTTCTGCCTCAAGGCAGAATGCTCCACAGTCATTCCCTTGCCCCAATTAATGCATGCAATCCGGGCTATACTGTACGTGCACAAAGAAACCACTAAGTTGCAATTATGTGATTCAATAATGTGAACGAAGAATTCTCTAGAACAGTAATTCTCAAACATTTTAGCACCGGGACCCACTTTTTTGAATGACAATCTGTCTGGGACCCAGCGGACATGTTGTCATGGTTGAAGGTACCGTAATTGTGATGCCAGAGCCTGCTGCTTTCCTGAGAATGCAGCAATAAGTTGGGTTATTTCTCAGTCATTTTCCAATAGCAAAATGAATCAGAAAAAAAAGTTTACTTACAACCTTGACACAAGCAAAACAACCACACAGCCCTCCCCCTTTCAGCATCCAATCTTCCCATATTTTCAATATGGCTGCCCTAGGTGGTTGGTCCAGACCCACAGTTTAGGAAGCACTGCGCTAGAAGGTATCTAGCTGTTTCCAAGAAGATCTTAAGGTAGCATGACAACTGTTTAGCAGGATTGTGACATGAAGGAGGAACGTTGACAGCATCAGATCCTATGGCTGCTATTTCTTCTAATGGCCAAATAGAGAGATTGCTGGGCTTCCCGCATTCCTTCTTCCTGACATTAGAGAAGGAGAAAAGGTTGGTAGCAGTAGTTGTGATAGATGCTGGGAGAGAATGGCAAGTCCTCCTCAGCCTCCTCTCGACATCCAGTGCTACCACTGCCTCCTCCTTTAATAACTTGCATTCCCTCTGTGGCCATCACAGGTAGCAGCAGCACTGGATGCTGAGGGATAGAGGTCTACCTCCTGCCCGATTCTGACTTAGGCATAAGCCACCGGTTTACCTCTCCCCCTCAACATCCAGCACCACCATCATTACTTCCTCTAATGGCCATGAGGAAATGCTGGGTTCCCTCCACTAGCCATTAGAGAGGAGATGGTGGCAGTAGCAGCAGCACCGGATACTGAGAGGAGAATTCAGAAGGCTGACCTCTTTCCCTCAGTGTCCATTGCTGCTGCCATAACTAATGGGCATGGAAGGCCACCAACTCACCACCTCCTCTAATTTGCTGCTTGATACAAAGTTTGAATACGTGGGACAAAGTTTGCCTCTTCTCCTAATACATTTTGTCCCTTCTGTGATCCTTCTGGTCCCTTGTTTGTCACACATTTGTGACTCTTTGCTTTTCAGAGTCCAAAGAAGACTGCAATTTTACTGTATCTTTTTTCCCCCATCCCTCCACTTAGCTAGGTCTCCTAGCAAGCACTAGACTGCTTCCTGGTCAGTTTCAGTTTGGGAAGTTTCCAACCTCATTTTTCCTCTAACCAGATTTAAGATTTCCTCTAACCTCTGCTCAATTTAAGAACCTAAGAAGAACACTGAAAGATCAATTTCAAGGATCAGATGAAAGGTCCATTTCAGTCATGATTCTGCTCTCCATGATGGCCAACCAAATGCCCACGGGAAGGGTCTGAAGGCCCTCTCTTGCATTTATCCCCCAGAGGCATATCGGAGGCTCCATTTAACCATCATGTCTACTAACCATTAAACCAAGCCTCCCTTAATTTGAATAACCCTTTTCCCAAAGCAGTCTATGCTAATTGGCCATCACCACATCTTGTGAAGGTGAAATCTACATTAATTATGCATTGTGCAATTGCTTTTGTCTGCCCTGAGTCTACCACCAATCAGTTTCAATAGGGGACCCCAAGTTCTCTAATTATGAAAGAGAGAAACATACCTCATCTCCGTTCACTTTCATTATGTACAATCCTATAAGTCTCTGTTATCTTCACCCTCAGGAAACTGAATGGGAAGAAGCCTGGATTTGGGGTATGTTCCCTTTATGTCACTTCTTCGCCAGAACTGATGGCCTCATGTGGCTCATTAGGGGAATATTGTACTGGTGCCTTCCATAACCAAAGTCTTGTGTTGGTCTCAAAGTCTTAAAACAGAATAGTTGGCAAGGATATCACTTTTGTATTTTTAATCTTCAAGAAGCTTCCCATTTGTCTCCAAAGCCTCACATTTATGATGCTTGTTGCTTCACACCTTCTCCTCTTTGTCACAATATGAGAATAGTTTGCAAGGCGTTTAAATGTGTTGATTGGACTCCCGTGCTCTTCCACTCATTCTTGCTCATGGGGGAAATGGTAATTGTGAACAGACCAAGAGAGATGCACCCATTATTCCAAAGCAATTAATACAGAATACAAGGGGCTTATCTTGTTTACATGGTGCAACTGTGCAAAGTTTTTCTCATTTTGGTCAGAAACTGAGCATTAGAGCCTACTGAACAGAACTTAGAAATTCTATTCTTTTTTTTATTATTTTTTTCCCTACCTATGCTCATGAGCTCAGATTAAAGGACCAAAACAGTATTTCATATTATGTATGAAATCCTTGATAACCAAAATACAAAAGTGATATCCTTGCCAACTATTCTGTTTCTTGGTTGATAACCAGGATATCCTTGATAACCAGGATAACCAAACCTTGATAACAAGGCTACTGCTCGCTCTGCCTATCATATGAAGATATAAATTTCATTTGAAGCCTCCTCTTCCTTTGCTCCCCCCTTTTAATAGGGGGGTTCCAGGCAGACTGCCCTGAACAGCGTGAAAAATATTTCCCATTCCCCTCCGCGCATCCCCTTTCCTGGGGGCACCCACCGAGTCAAGGCAGGGGGAGAAAACAGAGAAACTTGGCTAACCCGATGAATGGCAAGGAGAGGAGAGCGAGGGAGGGAGGGACTGACAGGGTGGAAGGGAAGGAGGGAGAGAGGGAGGGAGGATCACGGGCTGCGGGTGAGGCTTTGAAAGTCAGCCTCACAGACATTGCAGCAGAGCCCCGAACCAGAGAGAAAGAAGACATAGACACAGTCGCAGATGTACTCTGGAGAGGGCGGCGGCGGCGGCCCCGGAGAGCTTTGTGTGAGTGCGTGTGTGCGCGCATGCTGCTGTCGGAGGCGGCGGCTTCACGAGTTGCTTCTCAGCGAGAGAGGCACAGACCCGAGCGTCGTCCTCGCCTCCTCCACCACCACCTCCCTCCTCCCCTTCCCATCAAGCAGCCGCTCGCCGGAGCTCTCCGCACTAGAACTAATCGCCGGAGTTCGCGCCCGCGTGTCAGGGGTGGCTTTTGGAGACGGCGGCGCGCGCGCTAGGAGCCTCCCTCAAGTGACGGGCGGACGGACCGGCAGGCAGGCAAGCCCGACAGACAGACCCAGAGCCCGGCGGACCGGACTGAGCCGCAGACTAAACCGCCGCTGCCTGGGAACGGCGGTGGCAGCCGCAGAAGCAGCCTGCGGGAAGCGGCTCGGCGCTCTTTTCGGGAGGTGAGTACCAGCGCCAGGCTGGAGCGTGTCGCCTTTGCTTGTGAGAACGAAGGAGGGGAGGAGGAGGGAAATGGGACATGGCCGCGGCGGCGGTTGGGGGCTCCGTGCATTGAGAGAGGCGCTGCTTTGGCAGCCTGACAGAAGCGGCGAGCGAGCGACTGGAGAGAGGGATGGAGCAGGGCTGAGGTAACAAGGGAACAATACTGGGGGATATATGGGATCCCGCAGATGCGAGGGAGTATTTCCGGTGGCAGCCAGGCTTCCCCCCCCTCCTCTCCGCACTAAGCTTTTAAATAAATAAAGTTTGACCGGCAATTACCGTGGATGGGGGGGGGGGAAGCGGAACAAGCAAAGTTTGCAGTTCTGCTCTGTACGCACCCCATTTCTGAGGCAGAGAGAGCGAGAGAGAGGCGCTCGTCGTCCCGCTTCCCCCTCCTTCCCTCCCGCTTCCTTGAATTATTTAGGGATCCACCAAGTGTGTGGGTGCGCGGGAGCCGCAGTTCTCCCAGCGGCTCTTCTGCGGGGTTTGTAGAGGAAGAGAACCCCCACGCGTGTGCTTCCAGAGTCAACGCGATTCTCCCCCTTCCCTCCCCTTGCTCTGAAGTCTCCTTTTATCTTCTCGTCTTTCTGAGCTACCACCTCCTTTTAATTGCCTGCACTACTGCACTAGACAAGGCCATGCCTCCTTTCTGTCTGTGCTCACCTCCTGTTATTTATTCACTTTCCCTTCATCGCCACACACACACACGCATACACGCGCGGGCAGGCAGGTTAGACCTTAGTGCCCCCCCCTCCGCACTCATGTATGTCACAAACTCCATCTCCATCCTCCATAAAAGGCGCTTTCTCATCGTTTTGTTTCATAATGTTACACCCACCCACCCCCGTCCTATTTCCTTTAGCTAAAGGTCTGTATTTCATGCCCTACCACAATATCTGGTACTCCATATTCTTATTAGTGACTTCGTTGCCCTAAGAAATGTAAACCTTGAGTTAATTTTTCTTCCTTCCTTCAGTGTGAAACTTGAAAAAAATTAGTTGGGAAAAATAAAACCTTATAGATATTGGTATCTACCAACCCTTTCTATTTGTCCCTATAAATTATTCAGATTATGTTATGTGACACTCAGGTTTCTAGGATTGTATTTTTTAACAGAATGTAGTATGACGAATTAAGATTGTATATGGACATATGACTTTTTGTTCTAAAATGCAGTACAATATTTGCAAGTGGGTCAGTGTAATGCAGAACACATGCTACTTCATGTTCTGTTTGCCAAGCAAACTTTGAAAATCTAGTTTTTTAATGTTTGAATTATAACTAATTTAATGGTACTGGAATGCTTTATTTGGTTTGTACCGTCAAACCAGTTAGAATTGTGACTGAATTGGCAGTTTAAATTTTCGTCAATGTAAATTTCAGAGTTAATAGTCCAACATAACAAATTTCACAGAGAAATTGTCATTTTCTAAAGGTAGACATTTTTCCTTCAGATTGTGGATAAAGCATCTTACAACAGCAAATGTGAATGAGTCTGTGAAAACTTCATTGGACTGCGCTTTTGTGTGAGATTAATATAGTTTAAGGCAGAAGAAAGTTTTTGTGTAGTGCACTGTGTATAAACCGATCTCATGTACAATGTTGGTGATTAATGTATTTTTTAAGGTTGCAAAACTGTTGTTGTTCCATGGGTGACTGTTTATATGGTACAAGCAACTAAATTCAAAACTGAAGTACAATTTCTTAAAAATTGCTTAGTGTTTCTCTTTTCTCATGTATGTGTGCATTTGTGTATGTATGTGAATCTTGACTTGTTGATGTTTCAGGAATAATTGCTCTGCAAATTGAGAATAGATTGATACTGAGGGTGCGGTGGGGATTTGTATTATCTTCTGCTGGTAGTTGTAAGAAAAACTGCAGTCTACTCTTATCTGTATCCTGTAATCTCTTTGCTGTCTTTGTGGTGCTATCTATCCCCTGATCACCAAAGAGGTTTAGGCATGATTTGAGTGTTTGCTGTAGAGTGAGGTCTTGTGATACCCATCTTCTCAGCCGTTTTTTGCCCCTCCCCCTTGACAACAAAATTATGCCATTGTACACATTTTTCAAAGCATCTTGTTAACTAATTTATTTTAGCAGAAGTTAAACCTGGCTACCTCATAATCTTGTCTCAAGCTTCTCCTCCTTCCATCCTTCCCCATACTGGAACAAATTTGTCAGTGTTTGTGATGGTGTTACTGCATACATTGTTGCTATTATTTATTAAGTGCCTACAAGTCATTATTTAGTCATAAAGCACTGGGTTAGCCTGTAATTTTCAGGGAGATGGAGATATGAATGGGTAAAGTGCAAAGGCTAATTTCAAGACTGTGGAGGACAAAGCTAGAATGAAATGTAGCAAGACAGTTTGGGGTTTTATCTTGTCAGATTCAAAAATAAAAATCTCAAGGCATTTTGGGGAGTTGGTGGATGGAATACTCCTGCACTTTTCTCTGTGCTGGGAGCTTTAAATCACCTTGAGGGCCTGTGACCTAGGGTCAGTTATAAATGTTAAATAATAGATGTTTTATGCACACAATTTGCTTTTGCTATCAACCTAAGGTACCTGTTACACAGAGTTAGAAAACCTTTACATGAGGAATAATTCTAGGCCTAGAAAATGTAATGTGTGCATTGGCCCTGAGCATATTCTGCGTGCAGAGTTATTGTAGCTATTCAATTTTGCTAAAAATTGAAATTCTAGGCAGGATCTCCTACCCTTTTCTTATATCAGGATGAAAAGCTCAGTCTCAACACAAGCGATGAGCTCCTGCAGCATGTTATTTGGACTGCATTATGTGTACTGTATATGTTAGAATATTAGATGTTATTTATATACTTATAATTTCTCAACCTAAATCACAACAAGTGTCACCAAAAGCTGTGGTCGATGTCTTTCCCAGTAAATGTGCCAAGAATTATATACCCTGTTTATTTTCTCACTTAATAATCTTAACAAATACACAGGTAAACTACTCATGTTGGATGTAGTTTATACCACCCATGACTATAACCAAATACAAGTGTTACTCTACAGGTTTTCAAACGGCCGTGGCTCTGTATAGATTTTAAAATAATGTTTTTTCAGATTGTTTTGGAGAATTCTCAGGTTCTTTAGAAGCTTATTAGGGACTGAATAAGAAAAACAGGGAAAAGGTGGACAGATGACCTGATAAATGTTATTCATTATTTTTCCTTTGTGATATGCAGTCATAGCAAACTGTCAGTTAATTCTTGCGTAAATTTTCCCTTCACATGTAATATAGCAAGACTCAAATACCAAGCCAGCACCCTGGAACACTTGCTAACATTTTCTGCAGCATGTAGGGGGCTATGCATACCTTCAGGGAGTTTTTTGACTTGTTAGTGTGAAAAAGGTACTCTGAAGTGAAAAAGTTTAAAGACCGCTGTTGTTTGAAGATCATTCCCACTGTCTTCTGTCATGAGAACAGAATATGGTGGAAGGAAAAAACAAGAACTTAAATCAGGCTTGCTTCTTACTAATCAAGAAATTAACTTTTCAAAAATATATTCATTTACTCCGCCAGTGAATTAACTTAAAACTAGTGTAGAGAACTGGCAAGTCAGAAAGTTACCAATTCAAATCTCACTTTAGCTGTATATTCAAGAGTATCTTTAAGAAAACCCATCTGTCAGCTTCAATCTCCTACTTACAATATGGTAGTAATATTAACCTACCTTATAGGTTTATTGTAAGGATTACAGAGAGAATATATGTGAACCACTTTGAAAATTTTAATGTGGCATAGGTGTTTAATACTGATGGTGATTTTCACATTGAGTTTGGAAGTAAAGTGAGCTATTATTGCTTTGATGAACACCATACCTTTATTCCCAAATAATATATACAGGGGATGCTTAAAGCCATTTACCTTTGCTTGTAACCTATTATAGGGATGCACATTTTTGATGGAATTCAATTTCATCAGTATGAGTTTGAAAAGGACAGTGCATTCTTCATTTTATATTTTATTCCTTCAAGTCTCTTAGCATGCCTTGAAGTGATGCTACATAAGGAAGAAAAAACACACAGGGAGATAAATTTTCACAAAATGTCTGCTGAAGACATTTCAAAATAAATTTGAAAGAAGAAGAAATTATGTCTCATTGATTCAGGAAATACAAACTACATTTTCTTTAAAATGCTAATTTTTACCATTGTTGCAATTGGCTTTATTGCATAGATTTCTCTTTTATAGATTGTTGGAATTATTAGCTTTCAGATGACTTTGAAAAAGGATTAGACAAATTCGTTGATTCTTAGCCATGGCAGTTTAATAGATCCCCCATATTCAAAGACAGCATATTTCTAAATATCAGATGCTTGGAAAAACGACACGGAAAGGTGTTGCCTGGTTCTGGTTTTCACAAAGATAGATCACTTTAGCAACAGAACAAGTGGGGACCTGCAGACATTTTTCCTTTTTTCTACAAAAACCATTTCTTGTTCTAGTGATTATGAAAGTAACACATGTCGGAATGGGGGGAGGATTGGGTCCAGGAGGAGATGGGAATGGCTGAGGCCTGCTCAGCTGTAGCCTAACCCCTGCTTCCAGGCTGGTCCAGGCAGCTCTACACAGGATTACTGGATTTCTGCCAAAGCTATTTAGGGCGCAGTCCTAAACTGAGTTAGGCCGGCATAAACTAAACCAGCAAAGTTTGGCCAGCAGAAGGGCCACTGTAAAGTATGTTTGGACCATTCTCAGAGTCAGAGAGGCCAGCACACTTATGTGAACCATCCTCCCTGACTCAGAGAGTAGTCCAAACACCCCATATGGTGGCTTTTGTGCCAGCCAAACTGCTGGCTTAGTTTATGCCGGCCTAACTCCAGTTTAGGATTGCGCTCATAGTCTCATAAGGGTCCCATAGGGGTGGCTGGGGCGTTACTTTGAGTAAGGAAGAAATCCCCTTTCCCCAAGGAGACCACCAGCCTGCTCCTAAGATGTCATGGATGCAGCGCAGGCCATGTGGCTTGGCTGTGCCAGCGCAGTTTAGGATTGGGCTGCCCATGGCATTTTCATTCTGTTCATTGATAAAATCAGCTTTCTGTCTGTCTGTCTGTCTGTCTGTCTGTCTTTTAAAAAAAGTGTTGCTTCCACATTTGAGCCCGTCAGTGTTCCTGAGGTGTTTCTTCTTTTCAATTGCCTGGAAGCATAATTAAAAGCTAGGTTACACATATCACTTTGATAGAGTGCTTTAAAGGTGGACCCCCAAATCTATGGATTCCGTATCCATGGTTTCAGTTACCCACAGATTTGGAGGGTGCCCTTCTTCCTTTACTCTTACTTTGGATCACTAAAAACTTTTCTTGTTTGGGGGGGGGGACGCCAGGGGAGAACTGTATAAATGTAGGTTTCTTCCTATCTTGGCCCAGGAACCTGTCGCCCGTGGATACAAGGGCAAGCCTATATATACAGTATAATGTAGCAATCGCCTTCCCCTTGGCTGAGATACTCCTATAATCTTTTCAGCCCAGTTCTAACCAAGGTTCCAGCATTGATGCAGCCTCAATGCAGCCTGGAGGTAAGGGAACACACATTCCCTTATCTTGAGGAGGCCTATGGTTGCTCCCTCCCCAGGATGCAGGGCACAATCCTATGCATGTCTACTCGGACGTAAGTCCCATTGTGTTCAATGGGGCTTACTCCGAGGAAAGTGGGTATAGGATTGCATCCGCAGTGCACATCCCATTGGCGTGGCTGCATTGCAGCTGGAAGGTTAGCTAGGTTTGAGCTGTAAGTCACCTGTACAAGTTCAGGCTTTGGTATTGCTTCCAATTGTTCCTGGGTGGGCAGTCAACCAGCAGTTCTGCAGAGTTCTCTTAGATCAGCCTCTTGAGTAGCCTCTCTCAGTTGCCCCAATGCATCTGTTTTCAGGGGTAAAGCTTTACTTACTAATTTCCTTTTACTTTTTTTTGCATGTTTTTAAATATAGTAGTAAGATTTCAGCCTCAACAAAAAGTGCAAAAAATGCCAGGAAATCGTAATTTAAACCCTTCCCCTGGTGAGAATAGGAACTAATATTGATGCAATTCAGATAAGCTATTGTCGCAGGACTTGTTTTGGTGGAAGGGCAGAGCATCAAGCAGCAGCGGGCATTACTCCATAACTGTGAGTAAAAATGAGCAGCTGAATTGCCAGAAATTTGATTGTTCCTTCTATCTTTCCAGCTCATATGTTGGAAACATATAGAATTGTCCTTGCTTCAAGAGTAGCGCCTCCCCACCACTTTGATATGTTTGTGCTTTCACCTGTGTTAAGAGTATGATTGTCAGCTCATCAGTTTAAATTATTTTTCTTGGGGTCAGTACTTTTGGTGCCCTGTATTGCCCTCCCTGAAGTCAGTGTTGAGGGCTTGTGGAAACTTGTGTGGTTTCATTTATTATGGTGAGTGAGTGAGTGAGTGAGTGAGTGAGTGAGTGAGTGAGAGAGAGAGAGAGAGAGAGAGAGAGAGAGAGAGAGAGAG
>JAJKFI010000029.1:10624571-10644037 GCA_029204185.1 Lerista edwardsae
ATAGAGAGAGAGAGAGAGAGAGAGAGAGAGAGAGAGAGAGAGAGAGAGAGAGAGAGAGAGAGAGAGAGAGAGAGAGAGAGATTTTGATATATGGGCTAAGCTTAGAGATTCAGGCAATTCAGATAATTCAGATTCTCAAAGTGTAGAAAGGATGACAACTCAATCTTAAATGTGTTGTTCCAAGTAAAACATCCAGTGGACCTGTGGCAACTCGTTATTGTTTGAACACTTTATATAGATGCATGTTGCCTTCAATGTTTGTTTAGAAGGCAACTCATAATCAAATAGACCTTCTGTCTAAAAAGTTGGTGACTTGCTAATTGGATATCATACTGAAGAACAGAAATTTTAAGTGAGTCTCTATTTGGAAAAGTCTTGTTTTCCATAATTGAACTGTGCACAGGCCAATCCTCCTTAACTCCTCATGCAGTGATTCAGCTGGGCCAGTATGGTGCTTGCTGAATTGTGAAGGGTAGTTTTGGCAACTGGAGTCCTCCCTAGGGTAATATTTGTTCCCTTGCCCTGGAGTAACATGGTGCCCACCCACATGGGTCTACATGGACCTGCTGGTGCAAGTCCACATGGACTTGGGTTGAGGAATAGAGGCCCGGAGGAGGTTTAGTACATCAGTGTGTGCTGCCATCACCTTTTCCACCTCCTCCCTGCTTCTTTCCGATCCCCTGTGCTCACTAGTGTGAGGAGACCCAGCTGCTTATGATGGTTTCTAGGCTGTGCTGAATGGCTCATCGTCTTTTGTGATGGTTGTAAAGGGCTCATTCCAGTCGTGCAAGGCGTGAATAGGATTGGCTGTTAGTTTTATTATGTTATTTTAAAACACACACACACACACACACACACATCATATTCTTATTGTCTTAATAACACAACTGCAACACAACTGCAAAGTGTGGGCATGATCATACTGAGCGCTATTACGTTTCAGTGGAAGATAGTTACAGCCCAATCCTAACCAATTTTCCAGCGCCAATGCAACTGCAGTTCAGTTCCAAGGTAAGGGTATAAACATTCTTTTACGATGGGGAGGACTCTGTGACTGCCTCTCGGCACAGAATGCAGTATGCACTCGGCTGGCAAGACTGCATCGGGTAAAATACCTGGAATAAAAGTTATGAGAAGAGAAGTGTTAACGAAATATCTTGCCTTACATGTTGTGAGGGGACAAGAGGTTGCTTGTGCAAAGTGCTCAAGAGTGGTAGACACTTTTGTCTACCAAGTGCCTTTTCACCATGGTATCCATCTCCAAAGTTCGTCTTTGAGACACCAGAGAAATACAGCCATGTGTTATGCATTTTCTAATCTGAGCTGTAATCTCCCTGGCAAGGGTTTATATGCTAGGGTTGGTGTTTTGTGGTTGGATGCCAGATGTATTCTGTATCTTATGTTCCATTGTAGGAGGGTGTGTGGGGTGGGAAGATAGAAGGATTTTTGTGTGTGTTTTTCCCTCCACCATTGTTCTCTATGAGGTTATTCTTTCCTATGCCAGTTGGCATTGGCATATCGTTTCCCTGCACTGAGGGCATATCTAAGGAATGCTTGGGATAGATAGCATACATTAACCCTTCCTCATTTCACCCACATCCTTCCATGTTACTTCTGGATTTCCTCCCCATTTTGTCTTCTCCATTGACTTCATTGTGCATGTTATGTCAGTGTGACATTTTTCCAGTGTTGCATCAGAGCCCATGTTGTATCCATCGGCAGGCAAACTTCTATGCTGGTGGGATGTAGTTGTGCCAGTGTATGTGGAAATTTGCTGGTGTATCCAGAAGATAGGATTGGGAGCTCAATCCTAAACTGGAGTCAGGCCGGCATAAACTAAGCCAGCAAAGTTTGGCCAGCACAAGGGCCACCATAAAGCGTGTTTGGAGTAATCTCGGAGGCAGGAAGGATGGCTCATGTCTGTGTTCTGGCCTCTCTGACTCCAGTGGTCCGAACATACTTTACGGTGTCCCTTGTGCTGGCCAAACTTTGCTGGCTTAGTTTATGCCAGGCTAACTCAGTTTAAGATTGCACCCTGGGATATTAGCCACAACTAACAAAAATTAGGATACAGCTCCACGTCTTTTACACTGGGATTTAAAATGCATAGCTTTCACCGAATCATACCATGCATTTTCAAATTAAAATTTATGCAGCCATTTCTAGTCTCTTATTGTATTTACAGATGAAGTACAGAATTATTTAGAAATCCCTTGTGTTGCGTTTTTGAATACCGTGAAAAAAAGCCTTCAAATTGAAAGTAATCTCAAGGAAAATCCTTAACTTGTTAGTTAACAATGCCAGCTTTTATTTTAGGTAAGGTTTCCTGAAGTAATTCTTGAAACGGAACGATTTAGAATTAACTTCTGTATAAAAATCCTGTCATGGGATATGAGAATTTGTGAGAGGTTTAGATAATTCTTTCAAAAGAGTTGTGGTTAGAGTTTATGAACTAATATATTTGTTAGACAGTGTGTGGGGCTTATTATGTAATTAAGCTTGCTTACTATACACTGCTGTAACTTGTATTTAATATCACATTTTTAACGGCCCAATTGTATAGGCCTAGCTCTGGCGGTATGCTTGCACCGCCAGCGCTGGTTGATGCAAAAGTGCCTAAGGAATTTTTCTGCCAGCAGTGAAGATGCAGCGCCAGCAGAGAGTGCCGCAAGATGTGTTGGGGAAGTACTGAGCGGTATGTTTTCCTGTCGGCTGATGGGGAGGCTCTTGGGGGCAGGGAGGATCTGGAGGGAAGGCAGGGAATGAGTGGAACTGTGTGGAGGGTGAGTGGCCCAGTGGGAGGATAGGGCCTGGGAAGGGGGTGGGGCAGAGTTTGCTTCTGAATCCTGTGCCCCCTCCTGAGCTGCTCTGCCTGACACAGGCTCCTCTGTTCTGCGTCCGCTAAATAGCAGGTGCAGATCTGAGGACACCCATTGCTGTCAGTGGAGCTCAACACTGAGGAAGGGAACAAATGTTTCCTTACCCCGAGGAGACTGGCAGCTGCTTCGGCCTGATAGGATACAGCAGTGGCCATTTCAGTGCCGCTGTGTTTCTTGATGGTATTCCTTGATTGGGTTATAAGTTAGGTCCCAATCCTATCCAACTGTCAATTGCCAATATAGCTGCAATGCAGCCCCAAGTTAAAGGATCAAATGTTCCCTCACTTTGGAGGCGGCTTCCATGACTGCCCCCCCCCCTCGTAGGATGCAGCATACACTCCATTGGCAAGGCTGCAACTGCACTGGTAAGTTGGACAGGACTGGGTCTTTTAATTAGCCTTTGTCAGTGCTGAGCAGAGTAGAAGATTTTACATGGCTATATTTTTTCATGGAAGACACTTCTATTTCTATAAATACATGATTTCATAAAATGAATTACAGTACTGACATACTTCGTGGATACAATACCAGTCAAATTCAACAATCCCAAAGTTGTAATTAACTGTTTGATGTTAATCACTCGGGAGGTGTGTGCGCGCGCACACACAGACACACATACATCTCAAAAACACAGATATGTACAAATTTGTTATAACACAAATTTGTTAATTTGTTTGTAAACTGGGGAATAAATTAAATCAAAAGTATACATGATCCAAACAAATCAAATTATGAATTTACGTGATGGCTGCATGTATAAAAAAAACCCCACAACTAAATTTTGTATTTTATCTGAAAGTGAAACCAAAACCAATAATGATGTCAAACAATTATTACCTTCCCCCCCCATCAATATTTCATTTCCACTTATTTTGGATACTGGAAAAAAAATTGAAACAAATTTATGCACCATGGAAACTTAGCATGGTATACCTTTTATTTGTTTTATATATAATAGTAGATTTACAGCCCAAACGTTTAGGCTCTTTGCATTGGTGTATTATGGGGTATGCCAGCACAACGGGACTCCTCCGGTGCATCAGCATCTCTGCCACAGTGTGCAGCAGCTGGAAAGCTGTGTGTTGCTGGTAGCGTTTCGCAGAGCAGTCACTGTTTGGATTTTGCAAGTGGTCTGTCAAGGATTGTGGTGGCAGCAGGGTCCACTGCATCTCAAACCCCGATCCTGGGCTGGACACATCCCTAACAGGATCCTCAGAGCTATGCCATCTCCCCAAAGGATAGTGCACAGGATGCAGTGAACAATGTGCATCCATCCCCCTGGCCCAGTCTAGTATTGGACTGTTAAAGCATTAAGAATGTTCTAGTTCTGTCATTTCTGGAAAAGCTATGTCATTGATCGATGCAAAAATATTACTGCATGTTTAACTAGTTTGGGATGTTGCCTTTAATTCTTCCGTGACAACTAGATTGGCCCAGGGACAACAATTCTCCGTTAGGAAGCATTGCAAACTGTATATCCATTCATGGTACAACTGTCACAGTTTGTGAATAATCTCACTGATATGCAATGTAAGATACTGACGTATCAAGGAACAATCTCATCAGTGAGTGTCTGATGAAGATTAGAAGAACATAGCACTGTGGCTATTTTTTATTTCTCTTTTTAAAAGAATTGATATTGATGGGAAGTGGATAAATATTCACAAATCCCAACTAAATCCCCCTGTGGCAATTTCCGCAGCTCCGGTGGACTATGCTGCATTCTGCTGGGGATTTTTGACTGCTGGAGATCTCCTCTAGATAAGGGAAAATTGGTTCTCGTACACCAGGGTAAGTCCCAACAGCCACTAGGGGTCATCATGGATATGTGTAGTTATCCGTAGTGTAGTTGGTGCAATTCCCACTAATTCTGGATTAGACCAGAAAGAGCATTAGGATTTGGTATGTACTTCTACCACCCCTTCCCTCTGTCCGATCTGCCCACCTTCCGCCCTCTCTCCTCCTCATTCTGCCCTCCCCCAACCCTGTTCCACCCAGGGTGACCAGATACAACAGAGGACAAAGTGCCTTTAACCTTTGTATAGAAGAGGGAACTTTGCCAGATGTCACTCAACACAGAAGAGTTTAAAAGCTCAGGAGTTTGAGAACCAAGATAAGTGTGTTCAGGAGCGGGGCAAAGGCAGCAGCACAATCCACGCTGCTGGACCACCCTGCTGACATTATCCACTTACCTAAATAAGCCCTGGCCTCTTGGGGGTGTGAGAAACCCTGAAGACTTATCCTGTGATCCTGAAAGGGACAGAGGCAGAGCTTCTCAGGCAGGAGCATCACAACTTTCCAGTTTGAGAACCTTTGGTATAGGCACTCTGTCCTCCATTGTATCTGATCACCCTGGTTCCACCCCATGTGCTGGGTTTACCTGCTCCAGCAGCCCTCTGTCACACTGCCAACATGTACAGGAAGAATCCAGACTTCCTGCCAGCGCACTGGCTCCATGCAGCGTTGCAGAGTGCTTTACAATGTTTTTATGGCAGTGAGCACTGGTAGAACATGCTTTCAATAGAATTGCATCATTAGAGTACAATCTTTTGCATGTCTACTCAGAAATAAGTCCATTGAATTAAGCAGGATTTACTTCCAGGTAAGTGTGTGCAGAATTGAAGCCTTAATTAATTAAATATAGATTGCATTCTTAATGGAAACATTGAAATAATCCAACAGGTGCCATGGCACCTTTTGGAACATTTTGTAAAGGTGAGTTGTCCCTGCCATTTTTCAGTTTGTCAGGCAGATTGGTTTGGTAGCTGGAAACCTGTCATGTGTGGGCAGAGCAAAGTAGTGCTTTTAGTTTCAGCAGCTTGGTTGGCATTTAATATTTTACAGCAAGTTTTTAGTTTAACATATTTGAACTTGTACTAGATAGGGTTAATAGGTTGGCACGAAAGGTCAAATCATAAGGCATTAGGCTTAATTAAGGGAGAGCAGGAGTGGCAGGAGTATGTGACAGCTAAATGGGTTTCCCACAGACTAATGTCGGTGACAGTGCAACAGTGCCTCAACTTAAGTGAGTTATTTTGTGCAAAGGGCAATAGTGATTAACAGTCTGACATGCTAGACATTTCTAGCCAATCCCATCTGTTTTAGAGGTTAAGAAAGCACACCTTTATGAGCTGATGGATTGATTTGTGTGCCTGTCTGGTAAAGATTAGAAGTCCAAGGCCAGTGCAGTAAATGTCAGTTAAAGAATGTCACACTTTCTTAGTAGTTCTTTGTTTTAACTATCAACTGTTTTGTAGTATGGATAACTGAGACTGTGAGGCTACCTCAGAATAAGAATTGCACTTCTCAGCCACCGGAGCTGGTGGCTTGAATTAAAATTTATGTCCTTTTGCAAGAGTCCTTTTTGCATTTTTATTCTGAACTGGCATTTGTTGTGAAACTCGTTTTCTAAGGATTTTAATTTACATAGAAATAATTTTGCTGCAGATACTCATTGGAACATATTTTCTTTCCTAATGGTCATCAAGTCATATATCTATCCAAGCTTGGGGAGATAATCTTGCACAATACAACAGGCAAGCAGCGGGTTTGTACTCAAGGTGCAGACCACCTACCTGAGATAACCTCCCCCCCCCCCGGAATACCAAAGGGGTCTACCACTTCCTACTCACAAGGATAGTGCATTCTCTGTAGCTGACAGGGCATGATGTCCCATCTTCCCATATTTTCAATGATGGCTCCCTTAGGTACTATACAACCCACCTGAAATTGGCTCGTGACCCACCTATTGGGCTCCCAACCCACAGTTTGTTAAACACTGCTATACATTACATAGGGCAGTGGGTTTTTCACAAGGATTCTGTGCCCCCACCCCCAGCTGGTTTCTGTGGCTCACTGGGGAGCCACAACTCACAGTTTGGGAACCACTGCTGTAGCCCATACGCTACTTGCTCAACCACCTGTCCAATTTTTAGTGCTGATGACCCACCATACATTTTATACCTCCACTACAAAAGATGAACTGGGAGACAGGATTTTCAAAATGCACTTTTCTGTGCTATTGCTTCTGCTTTGACAAAGAAGGAAGGAATCATCTTGAAGGCACTTGCCTTCAGATTTGCATTGGTTATGCAAAGCAATGTGAGTTGTTTGACAGTGGCAAGTGGTGGAGAGAGCCAAGAGTGTTGAAAAATGGGTAGATTGGGGATGGGTGAAGGCTCAGAAAGTAGAGAGAGAGGTATAGAGAAAGAAAAAGAATAGGATACTGGGGGAAAGCAGTGAACATGAAATTGGGCGAACTCCGGAAGCTAGTGGAGACCTGGTGGACAGGGGGACCTGGTGTGCTGTGGTCCATAGGATCGCGAAGAGTCGGACACGACTTAACGACTGAACAGCAACAACAACTGGGGGGAAAGGGGTACAGATACTTGAGAGATAAATATTTATGTGTATGTGTCTGCTTGAGCCTCTGTGTTCAAGAATCCTATTTTTCCTGCTTTTCCAATAAGCATAAGCGGGGGGGGGGCAACTCTTGTTTGATATATTTTGTTCAACAGATTAATTGATCTAGGGCTATTTTCCCCTGTACAAACATAGTCTGATGGGTTTAAGTTGAAGTTGAGCTGAAGTTTAATTTATGCTATTTTTGTTATAGTACCACCCAGATTCTTCAGTCACATGATACATGTGCATAGAAAGTCTGCTTGTTCCGAGAACTATGATCAGACAGACGGTAGATGCTGACAAAAGGGAAAGTATAATAAAAACTTATTGAAGAGCAAGACATTCTGTGATCTCACTGCACCAGCTGCTTAACTACTGGGTTGGAAGGTTTCTTGTGAGCTTAAAATAAAATAAGTGGTGCAACAAGTCAGACTGTGTGCCTTATCACATTCATGACTTTGTAAACTCATGAAAATAACATCTCTCCTACTGCAAGACTATTAATATACTGTTGAGGTAATAAAAGTGTTTTTGATTATGTTCAAGGTCCCTGCACAATTAAGGGTGCCTGTCCTAATTAAAGCAAAGTTCAAATTATGTTGTTGTATATACTTTGGCCTCAGCTATGAGTTGTATGAAAGCTTTCAAGTCAGTAACAAACCTTGCTTTATAAACAAATATGCATTGTTTGTTAAGATGATAGCTGTGACTATTCTTAATGGCCATGACATACTAGTTCTTTAAAATAGAAATGTATATTTAAAAAAATATTTATGTACTTAAAGTAAGGGCCTGTCATTTCATTGGTTAATCAGTTGTTTAGAACTTTTCTGAGTGATTCAAAAATTGCTGCTGAATACCGTTTTGAAGTGCTCTTTGGAATACTAAGGGCAAGATACAAAGCAGACTTCAGGGTGTACACAGAGTATGTGCACCGGGTCCATGCGTTCTTAGTTTCAGGCCTGTTGCTAGGAGCAACAATTAAGTAGCAGATGGTCACAAAGCTGTCATCATGGACCAACCAGACCATGGCACAAAAAGGGAAGGGGAAGGAAGGGGAAGGGTAGAATTGAATAGAGAAGTGTAAGTGTGCAGCAGTGTTGTAGTATAGCTACAAGAAGCCACTAGCCATGGAGATCCAATAGTGATAACCCTTTGCCTAACTACTCAATTCAGGATCAATCAGGAGAGAGTGTGTAAAGTTGCTGTGAGAAACTGAGTGGTAGGATAATACTTGAAGTCTAGTATTTAGATGAATAAGGAACATTGGGCTTTTGGATCCTACTATTGGATCTCCAAAATTAATTAAATTTTCAAGTTTTATAATTATTTACTGATTATAAACTGAGATAAAAATTGAAGTTTAATGTTCATGGTGAGTAAATTTAAGAATTTAAATGCTTCTTAAATATTGCAGTTCTCAAGCATCTCTCTTGTTCAGTGATGGGATCAGCTAACGACTCGGGGAAACGCTGGGCGGGCAGCAGGAAGGCTGGGCGGGACTTCCGGGTGATGGACAGCCCGTCCGTCCGGGTCCGCCACCCGCCCACTACACGGGCTGCCCCCAGGTGGCGCGCTCTGCCGCTGCGTGCCCTGGCACCCGGGGGCCCCCATCCGTCCCCCCCGGCGAGCGGGCGCCCCTTCCGAGGCCAGGGCAGCCCGTGCGGCGGGCAGGCGGGTGGCGGACCCGGACGGATGGGCTGTCAATCACTCAGAAGTCCCGCCCAGCCTTCCTGCTGCCCATCCAGTGTTCCCCCGAGTCGTTAACTGATCCCATCACTGCTCTTGTTGCTCTCAAACACTTGAAGTTTAGCATATGTGGCTTCTGGGTTAAGCAAGTTTGGCCATCCCTGCAATAGTAGTTCAGTGTTACAAAGTTTGCATACACACTTGTATCACTGCAACAGTGGACACTTGTCTGATCTCCTTGATTGAGGCAATTTCTACTGATCGAACAGACTAATCTTATTGGCGCGTTATGTGTTCTGTCATTGTGGCAGCCTCTGGTCTTCAGGGCACTGCTGCCAATTCAAGGCCCAGAAGGCCCCATTTCACTGACAGTACCCAGCAGATCAGCTGCCAATGGAGTTCTGCAACTGAAGGTGGAGGTCAGGCTGACTGTTGTGCCAAGAGGGGACAGGATGAAGTTGGGTCTTGGTGACAGTGCAGGAGCTCCGTTCCATGAAATTGTCATAGGTCTGAACACTATCCTGGGAACAGCTTTTTCAACCATTGCAGTACTGACAGAACGAACCCTTTTTGTAAATTTGTTTACAGGAAGAGTTAGGGAAACATTTCTTACTCACCTCTTGGTACTTATCTTGGTAATATGCAGATTTATGCAATTTTAATAGGAGCTGGCCAGAGCGGGTGGGACTTGGTAGTGGTAAAATAGCCAGCCGTGAGCTGAGGAGCCCCGTTGGGGGTGATGGGGCTTTTCCTGGGGAAAGGGACAACTGTCCCCTTCTCACGAAGAGCTTCTGGTGGCTGCCTGGTTCCCGCAGGATGCAGCGGTCACCATTTCAGTACTGCTGCTCTTACGGGAGCTGTGTACTTTTAGATGTGGTTCTCAGTTGGAGTGGCATCTCCATCTCCTCACTCAGATTTGAAATGTTTGAACATTTCACTTTGAAATGTTTTGAGAAGCTTTTGTGTGCATATCAGTTTCCATGTTTTGAAAGAAGTATTAGGGAATTCACCTTGTACGTTCAGTAGAATTTATTGGGTGTCTTTGCCCTGAATTGTTCTGTATGAAGAAAAATATACATTGAAACTATTTTCTGAAACAAATACACCTTTGACATACATTCTAAGGCTTTCGTGGTTGGTATAACTGTAGAATTAAAGCTAAATTGTACACATTTGCAGTGAAAAGCAGGTTGTGCAACTGTATGGAGCAAAAGTGAGGGTAAATAAACTCATTGTACATGCTCTGCTGGCACAAGCTGTTGCAAATGTGTTATAAAGCATGTTGCCACAGTGCAGAAGTGCAGGCTGCAACGTGCGGTAAAGGAGGTAAGCTCTGCGTTGAGCAGATGAGAGTAGAGAGGGGGGTAAAATGGGGAGCGGGGGCGGACAGCAAGGGGGATGGAGGGATGGGGCGATGACTGAGGCAGGGAGGAGGGTGGATCAGGCCTGAAAGGAGAGCAGGTCCAGTACATGCTGAATCCTGACCCCCCTTCTTGAGCTTGATCTGCCTTCATGGATCAACTTGGACTTGCATCAGCAATTAAACTGGTGCAAGTGTGAGTTAACTCATTGTGACTTCGGGGCTTACCCGGGTCAAGGAGACAAATGTCCCCTTACCCGAAGTTGACCTCCATCAGCCAAAAATCCCAGCTGCATGGATATTTTGTTAGGATTTTGCTGCCCATCAAATAATGAAAGCGATAATCCTGGCGATCATCTTTCAGACTAGTCAATCCCTTAAGAAAATGTCAAGAGGTTTGGGTTGTCTTCCTGATTTAAACATAACTTCTTGCACATGCGTGCAAAGGTAATTATGACACATTCATGTGCTAACAACACATTCATGACTACTGCTGTGCACCAGACCCTGAGCGGGTAAGTAAGTGCTGGCCGAGGTAGGCTAGCTGAGGGCGTTGGAGAGGGTGACGGAATGGGCATTTTCGTAGGGGAGGAGTGGACCTGCAGGAGATGGGTGGGACCAGCCGGCATCTTAGGCCAGACTCTAACCTCTGGCCCTGGCCCAGTTGGTCTTGCATGGGCTGCATCATGGGCTACACGGATTTGCACCATAGGCTGGCCCACAACTCAGGTTAAGGGGATAAAGAGCCCCTTAGTCCAAGTTGTGCCACAGCCATCTCCTAACCTGTGCTAGATAAGACACAGGTAAGGTGGCCTGCCTGTTCCAGTGTAAATTATGACTGGGCTGCCCAGGATTAGCCTGTCCTTAGGTACCCATTTGCCTATTGCTTAACATACCAGGAATTTGGAGATTCTGACAATCTAAACACGAATTTGCTGTCAACACTAAAATTCTAGGGAATTTCTATTCTCAGCTGCTCCTTTACCCAGACCCTGTGAACATTGAAAGGGTCTGAATCATCCTCTTTTCTGCATTTATCACAGCCTTGTAGTTTTTGCAGTCCTATTTTTTGCAAAAGCGCCTTTCTGTCTTGTGGTTTTATGTCAGCTTTTTAAACCTGTTAATAAGCCTTGTTGTTAAATTGTTCAGGCCTTGTCAAACCTAGCAGCCTAGTCGCACATGCTGAGATTCTTTCTCCCCTAGTGGCCTGGATCACCCCCCTGAATTTCCTCAGACTGAAAACTAGCTAAATAGCTAGCATAGGTCTGAGGAGTGCATTGGAGCCCAGGCAGCCTTTTAGGAAGTAAGCAGCGGTGTCATCCTGGCAGAACGGCCTGGTACACCATTCCGCTTGTTCTCCGGGCCACGCTGCCTCTCTCAAGGACGGGTGCGCTGTTTTGGGCCCTCCCGCCCTCCCGTGTGTCCGAATCGCTCTGAAATGGAGTGATTCCAGGCGCAGAGAGGCATGGCTGGCCTCCGCCATAGGGGCGGAGGGCTGCCAATCATCCGTGCATTCCAGTTCCTGGCGCGCCCGGATGATATCACTGGTAAGTAAATACTTTCTTCTGCTGGGTTATCTGATTATCCCCCCATGGCATGTATTATGTGCTCTGCTCTGGCAATGGCACTTCCTATTATGGATTGGCAGGGGATAGGATTAGGCCTCAGAAATAAGATGTGAATGAACCAATCGGCAGATACCAGTTTTACAGAATGACATGGTTATTTTTAGGGAAAATTTCATCTGATAATCATACTTTCAAAGTAGCACCAAACAGTTCTCCTAAAATAGATAAAAGGAGTGTTTAGATGCACTCACCTATAGAAAAATAGTAGCTGTAGAAATGACCACAAAACAATAGTACACTTGCAAGAATCCAGTGTTGGTTATTATGACTACAGAAATATAAAGGTAAAGGTTTCCCCATTACCGAATGGTGCTCATCTCAATTTCTAAGCCAAAGAGCCGGCGTTTGTCCTGAGGACAAGCTTCCGTGGTCATGTGGCCGGCATGACTATATGCCGTAGTGCACGGAACACCGTTATCTTCTCACCGAAGTGGTACCTATTTACTACTCACATTTTTACATGCTTTCGAACTGCTAGGTTGGCAAGAGCTGGGACAAGCAACGGGAGCTCACTCCGTCACATAGTCTCAAACTGCCAACCTTCTGGTGAACAAGCTCAGCTCAGCGGTTTAACCCGCAGTGCTACCAGATCCCACAGAAATATAGCAGGTAGCATATCAGACCAGGCAATGCCTAAAAAATTACTGATGCTACATATAGAACAAAGAGAATGAGGTAAAGTTGGGGAAGGCTGACTTTAGAACTGTATACCTTATGATACACAACTATGTGTCTTGCTTGCCAGTTTTAGGATTAAACATGAAGGAATTCCATGCGGTGACTTTAAAACTGATAGTGTTTTGCAAATCTTACAAATAGCAGAGATGATCAGACTGAAAAATGGAAATTCCAGAAGATAACTATCCTTTATGAAACTATAGAAAGAATTAAGTGTGCATGATGCACTCATCTTTAAAATTGATAGAATCATAGTCACACAATCACTAAGGAGGAAATACTGTATATATTAGGCTGCAATCCTATACAAACCTTCCTGGGAGTAAGCCCCACTGAACATAATAGGACTTACTTCTGAGTAAACATGTATAGGATTGCACTGTCACCTAGGAATTGAGAACAGAAACTGTTGATGCTGGTGCAGCCATAATGATGGAGCATATGCTGCATCCAGTGGCTGGGGGTGATCAGACAGCCAGCAGGAGCTAAGTAAAAGTATTTTTTACTTACCGTGTGGTAGGCTGCCCAGTTGCCTAGGGTCTCCTGGGACTTAGGCCAGTTGGCTGGCGAAGCTCCGAGGAGAGAAATAGGGTGGGAGGCCTTCGAAAGAGGGGATAGGATCTAATGCACGATGGTGCCACTGAGATCCACCTCTCATCACTGTCAGCCTCCTGATCCTCCCTGAAACTTCCTGGCCAGCCCTCTTCCTCCCGCCCATGACATGCCTCCACCATCAGCTTCCTGTCACTGGTGGAGGCATTTGGAACTGCTATGGAGAGTGCTATGCCACTGCCCATTTGTGGCAGAAGCCCAGAAGCACAAGATGGTGACTCGAATTTCATAGTACCCTGAAGGGCCTTGTGCTGCCAAACTGCCAGTTCCAGCGCCCAAGTATCCAGTAGGATTTGGACCGTCTCTTCTTTTGGACTTGGATTAGTTACATTTTTATCTTTTGTTTTCCTGATCCATGTTCACAGGCAATTCAGTGGATCATCATATCTCTTTTTTCCTGCAGATGCTACTGTGGCTTTGTTTTTGTTTTTCATAAGAACCTCTCAGGTTCCAATTTTTTTCCCCCGTGGCTTACATCTGCATGGTCTCTGTAGTTTAGGATGGTGGCAGCAAATACAAACTACCAAGGGATATTCCTTGTTCAACTGCTGGTCCAATAAAGGGAAATTAGGGAGCAAGAAGGATGCTTCTACATTAACCACTAGATTCTGCTCTCCCTTTCAACCTTCCTTTTCCCTGGAGTCATTTTTCCCTGACAAAGGTTAATAGTGATCTTTAGTTTTTTCATATATATATGAAAATCTATATATAGATTTTTTTTTACATGTGCATTATATGTTTTTACATGTATAGGTGGAATAGCATGAATATTGTGGTTTTCTCAGTAATGCATACTTTGGTGTAAAATGTTCATGCTAAATCTAGGTTTGTTCTCTATGTTCAGCACATCACAGTTACCTTGTTGTTTTAAAAGATTGCCTTCCAGTTACCCTATTTGCATAAAATATTCATACTGGTCATGGGCATTAAAAATCTTAATTTCTAGAGTTTTCCATAATTCGGAAAACAAATGTATTATGCAATGTAGCTATTAAATTTTTTATTTACTATATAAAATAATGAGAAATTTAGGCCAAAGTTTTTTGTTTATTTGTACAGTAATAATTCTGAAGAATAAATTCTGTGTCTACTTTGTATAAACCACTCCTAATTATCTCTGTGTCCCTTACTTCTACATACTCTGTGACCTTGTAGCCATTGACTTCAGCCTGGAACAATTTCAAAGTCATGTAAATGAATGTAATTAAGGTATTGCTTATCATCTTGCAGAGTTCAGAGGGAAGCATGTTGGCTAAAAAGGTTTGTTTACTTAATACAGGAGGTCAGTTTCTGTTAAATTTTATTGCCTAGAATAGTTTCCTAGTGTTCTTATTTAGTTCCCAAACACAGAAATACTTGGAAATGCAAATAATGCATTTATTTCACCTCAGGGTGCTGTAGCTTTCTTTTTAAAAGAAATTTATATCTATTCTGCAACATTATTGTGGTACATTGAACACATTTTCCATGCTTTAAAAAAGGATATCCTTTTTGACTCTCCATCAAATAAGACAATGATTTTGAATCAATAATCAAACAATTTTTTTTTTTTAAAAAAATCTTATCAATATAATATTTTCCAGGCAAAGCAGGACAAACACAAAAACTAATTTTCCACTTATAAATAACTGCCCCTAGTTGTAATCATTAGAGAAATCTAGTGACTTTAAGAAAGGCGGTATATAAATACATGTATTATTATTATTATTATTATTTGTGTAAAATATATGAATAATTTACTTATCATATTATTTGAACTGACCGGCATGGTTAATGGCCTGTATGGTGAATAGCAACACATGTATGGCTAGAGTATGTTAAACTCATAGGACTCGTAGATTAATCCTAAACACCTAGATGCTGGCAACTTACGCATACCAACTGGTGGTCCACAATTTTGGCTGCAAAATTCTTTTTTGGGGGTTCTTTTTGGCTGCATCTCTGAACTGTGACCTGTGTCGTCTCCTTGTCCTTGAGGAGGAATGTGAGAAAAAAAGGGGATGATGGTTTGGCCACTGCTTAGTTAGAGGAACTCTGCAGCATTAGGGTGGAACTGGAGATGAATGTGGCTAAACAAGAATTTTTTTTGGGGGGGGGGGTCCATTTTACCACTGCTTGCTTGTTTGGAGGACTGCGACTGAACAGCGGCTAAACAGAAGGGTCTGTTCTGTTGTTGGTTGGCCAAAGTGCATTGAGCAGTGTCTTATTCCGCCTTCCCATCCCCCTTTCCTGCCCTTGAGCAAGAATGGGGGTGGGGAGGCAGAAGGGCCACTGCTTGTCTGAGATGCTCCAGAGCCCTGCAACTAGTGAGCAGCCAAGCATCTATGAGCTTCACCTTTCCAAATCATGTTGAAATCAAAGCTCTTAAAAATCAGTATTGCATCTGAAAGTCTGCATTTAGATTTTGGTACAAAATATAAGCAGTCACTTGACACACCATACTGGTGTGCTTTTAAGGTTAATCAGATCATTGCACACAATGAGGCGCAATCCTACCCAGCGCTGGAAAGGCAAGGCCAGCCGGCCAGCGCCATATCCAATGCTGGGTGGGGAGAGGCTGGAGCCTCCCGTGGCAAGGGAGCGTATGCTCCCTTACCACTAAATAGCGGGCACAGATCCGAGGATGGGTCTTGAATGCGCGGCCTGAATGGGGGCCACACAGCTTCCCAAGCCTGCCCATGTCCCGCTTTCCCCCCTGCCCACTCTCTCCCTCCCTCGCCCAATCCCTGTGCTGTCTCAACATGGAGCCTCCCCTGCTGCCTTCAGCCGATGCAGGAGAGGCTCGCAGTTGGCACTGTCATAGCGTCAGCCTGAGAGCACTAGTCCCGATGCAGGGGTGCAATGTGGTGCCCCTGTGTCAGCACTAATGACATAGCATCGATGCAACAATGTTACGTCGACACTATGCTCAAGGTAGGATTGCGCTGTGATACTTTTCAGTTTGCAATTAATTCTTAGAGCGCAATCCTGTGATGGTCTATTTCAAATTAAATCTGGTATAAATCTGAGGAGGTGCAGGGGTGGGGTGGGAGGAAAATAGTGATAGGGCATGTGCTAGTGCCACCAAGATCCATCCATGTCCATCCTTGAAATGCCCATCTCCCTGCTGTGGTCCTTCCCTTTCATCCACAAACTGCCACCTTACCTGCACAGGATCCAGAGCTGCTGGAATGTGTGCATGGCATACGTGTTAAGTCATCTTGCAGCACTTGATAGCGACCTTACAATGCTGTAAACCCTCAATAAGATTTTCTTTTTTTCAATAATATTGGACAGTTTGTAGCTTGCTTTATTTTGCTCATTTTAAATGATATAGTAATTGAGATTTTGCAATAAACAATAGGTCTTTGTGCATAATCTCTGCAGTTTTTTTAAAAACATTGGCAGAACATCTGACTGAAGAATTACAGACTTTTAGATACAAATGGTCATTTTTAGAAAAAAGGACCATGCATGCTGGAGACTTACCTCATTCATAGAGTCCTCACCTGCACACTACCATAATAATCTGGTGCTCTAAGATGTAAGACCATGAAATTCTACATTAGAACTGTGATTCATAAATTTAATGATTTGAATTCTACAAGAAAAGTAACATGTTCAGCCTTCATGAGGATAGTTATATCTATTCTAGCATAGATTGTAATACTTGTACCAGCTTAATTTAACTGAAATTTTGTAATTTTTTTTTGTGAACATGAAACTTATATCTCACTTTTCAATTTATACAAGCACTCAAAATGGCTACCGAAATTAATGCAGTTAAAAGTAATTAAAACCCAAACAACAGTTACAATTTACAACACACACACACATACACACCATCAGAGTGTAGCAGATTTTTTTTTTAAAAGATCCAGAATAACAAATCAGCTGACCAATATTGCATGTCTGGCTGGACAAAAAGTTTTTAACCAGGCAACCAGAGGATCTCAGAGAAGATTCCCAGGGCAGGGAACTCTACAAACGGGGCTCTGTTATAGAGAAGACATTCCCACCAAGTGGATATTGGATAAAGGCAGGGAGCATAACAGCAAATTTTAAAAAAAGAAAATTAAGGGGAAAAAACAGCAGAAATGTAATGTCAATTTGGGGAAAAAAGGCTTTGAATTTATTTGGCAATTTTTTAAATTAATAACAATTTATTTAAATTATTAATGCTTTTTGTCAAATGACACAGCTACACTTTTAAAGATAGCATGTTTATATTGTTATGCAAGTAAGCAGTGGCAAAAGTTAATAATCAGCAATTTTTAAAGTATTTTATTAAAATATCTTTCACATCAGCTAAATTTTGCACAGAAGCTTGTTTAATCTGGCTTGAAACAGCTACTGCAATCGTTTGACAGGCTGTTTGAAAGGTTGTCTAATTTTCAGTGTATAGCTTAGAACAACTTGCATATTTTTCTGCTGAAATGCTTGTTTGCAACTACAGCAATATATGGAACAAGATTCTTATTTTGCGTCTTGCTGTAGTAAGAGTTTGTATGGCATTCTTGCAGCCCAATCCTATTTGGCGTTCATGCTAGCAGAACACACATTCTTCTAGCATTAACTGCTTTATGGCAGTTGCAAAATGCATTTCCACAGCATGTGGAGGCATGCACCCCCTGAGCACCGGCAGAAAGGCTGCTGCCATGACATGCATGATGGCTGTCCCATCAAGGCCCACCGAAGCAGGTAAGTTAGCTGAAGAGATGGAGCGGGCAGGAGGGAGGTGGAACAGAGGCAATTGAGGGTGAATTGAGATGGTAACAAAGCTGTGAAAGGTGGAACAAGGAGGCAATGAAGTGAGGAATGAGGGATTGGCTCCAAGAAGGAGTTGGATTTGGTGGCAGTCCTTCCTGGACCTAGTCTTGCAGCATAGGTCCATGTGGACCTGCATCAATAATTCCACTAGCACAGACCAGATTAGACCCCTCAGCACTACAGAGGTGGCTCCTCGCAGTAAGGCAATACTTCCTTTACGTAGAGAAGATCTCTTCAACTTCTCCCTCCTCACAGTGTAGCCATTTATGCCTTGCTGCATCAGGGAGGGAACCTTAGGACTGGACCAGCGGTGGCATTCAGCCGGTATGCGGGGCGGGAGGAACGGGTGAGCGGCAGCTCGCCCGTAGCTTACCGCTCTGTTTCGCCATCTTCCCCGCCCCCGTGGGGGCAGGGAAGACGCCGAAACGGACCGGGACGCAACGGGCGAGCTGCCGCTCACCCGTTCCTCCCGCCCAGCGTACCGGCTGAATGCCGCCGCTGGACTGGACTGTTATTTCCTTTGTTGCCTTCCACTTTCAGCAGCATTCACTATAAATGGAGTCAAAGCAACTGACCACCTATAGGAGCAGTAAGATCACAGCAGTAACCCCTCCTCTCACTGTGCATTCAGTAGTCTGTGCAAATGATCTTAAGTATTAACATACAATCTTGTCTGTGCCTTTTACTGTTGGAACTTGCATTCTGGCAGTGCAAGTTCCTTTGGTGGCACAAAAGCCATGACACTGCCCCTCCCACTTCTGGGCCGCTGGCGCAAACTGCCAGAGGTGTGTTTTGTGTACACAGTCATGTGTTTGGGTGCATGACTGATTAAACTCTTAGCATGCCTGAGAATATTTTTCCCTTCGTATCGTTAGCCGCCATTGCAAGTAGTTTTTCTATGTGATGTAGTGGAATACAATACCTGGTTGAGTGACTACCTAGATCTGAACCCAGGATATAAGTGCTGTGTTTAGGTCTACCTACTACTTTTAAAATATCATTTTACTTTAGTTTTTACAATGAAACAATGAGAACCTCTTCACTGTATTAAGAAACGTAAATTATGGATACAGTTAATTAAATCGTGTCCAGAAATAGTACGTATCTCAAAGTGGAAACTGGAACATTGTTCTTGTGCCTGTAAAGAATTCTTAAAATCACAGAACCACTTACAGCTGGAAACTAATTGAAAATCAGAGACCAGATAATCAACAGGGGTTTACTACAATCAAGTTGAACTTGATCTTGTTAATGTAGACAACACTTTTGGATACTTTTTGATATAATAGCTGTCTACTAAACCAACCTCAACTGCCCTGTAAACATATCACATTCCAGGAAACAGCAAAAGGTGTCCCAGAAAAGCTGTATTATATGCACTTCATTCCTAAGCAACTAGGTGTTCAGTAAGTGATGATAATTAAGTACCATACCCTATGGACAGTGTCAGGGACCAATCCTATCCAA
>JAJKFI010000029.1:10644047-10679799 GCA_029204185.1 Lerista edwardsae
TCTGTATTGGTATTGATTGAATAGGAATGGATACTAGAAGCTTGGAAAGACATACTGTACAGACCCGCTCCTTATATATCCTCCTGCTACTCCAAAAGTGTGCCCTCTACCTTGGGGAGAGAAACATTCCATGGCAGCAATGACTTATCTGTCAGGACCAAGCTACACTTTGCATTAAATATTTTAAGTTTAACTATTGTGCTGGTCTGGCTTATCTTTCTCTTAAACCTTGGGAGTATCAAGATTGGGATCAAATTTGTGGGTTAGATTAGGTTATCTCTTATGTTATTTTTCCTCTTGTATTGCAGTGCCTAGGAGCTGTTTGCCCCCCCCCCCAATCTACTGTTTGCTTGGCCTTGAGACACAGTTTTTCCTTTGAAGGTCCAAGAACCTATGTAAAGTGATAACCAACTTTCTCACAGTTGAGTCCTTTGTAGCAGAACTTTTTTTCCAAGTGCATTTCCCTTTTCTCTGATGAAAAGTGCATTAATAAAATAAAACCTAGAAAATAAAACCTAATCTAGATGTTTAGTCAGTATGTGTGTGTGTGGGAGGGTTTGCTAACATAACTGTTGAATCATCAGTGTGTTTTGTTCATTTACGGTTTAATATGCCTTTTAATTTCCGTGTTGTCAGTATTTGTTGTAAACCAATTTAAATAGCATTGGTTTGGAAAACATAACTATTAGCCTCTGTAGTGAATAAATTTGATGCTAATTATGCTGAACCACCACCAAAAGGTACCTTAATAGTGATGCAAACAGATTCATTGACACTTGTTGATATGTTGCATGAAGTCTCTGGAATTTATACTTACACCTCGTAGAGCCTCTTATAATAATGAAACCAATTTCTGGCTCTTGAACAAGAAGGAAAAAAAGAACCCATTAGGATGCAGAACTGCAAGGGAAAATATTGATTATATTTTAGAAAGCCGCTTTCTTTTCTTGAATAGTATTATAAATTTTAATCTTTTTACTGTTTAATAATTAATCCAATTTTGTCTTTATTTTTAAAATGACATGACCTCTTTGTGCTAATGTGGTTTCAAAAGACTGAATCTTTCTAGTAGTTTCTATCTACATGTTGGAAAATTCAGCAATAATAGATACTCTGTTTAACTTTTTTAGTTAATAGTAGGCTGTGCTTCACTATTCTTGTTCTGTTGTGCTAATGGGATTTAACCACATTAGGTGCAGGATTGTGCATAGCAGTAGTCAACAGTGTGATATTCAAAACAAATTCATTTTAACAGCAAGCTTACAATAATGCTGGTGCTTTCTCCTTCTATTCATTCTGTCCATTTAAATAGAAATATGTCATTCTCATTACCATTTTTATTAAACCATCAGCCATGTGCATGCTATCTTTATTAGGGTGCAATCCTAAGCACCTCCTGGGTCGACGCATCTCACTTGCGTCGGCCCAGGGCTGCTCCCCAACAGTGCAAAAGGTGCTGGGTTAGTGCAGGTAGTTGTACTGACCCAGGAAGGCCATGGAGCTGGCCAGGTAAGTGGCCCCTGCACTGGTTGAGGTTGACGAGCACGGTGGGTCTGTGAAGGTGGGAGGGAGTGAAACAGGGCAGAGAACATTCCCATAGGCAGGCAGGCAGGCCTGGGGAGGGGTTGGAGAGTGGATTTGGCTGTTGGGTCGGACCCTAACCCCTGTTCCTGGGCTGTGCGGGCCTGATCCGTTTGCTCAGGTTTGTACCATTGATTTTCCCTACGCAGATCTGAGTAGCCCCATGGGGGAAGGTTGGAGCTTATCCTGGGGTAAGGGAATAAATGTCCCCTTACCTTGAGGTGAGTCCCAGTGGAAACAAACCTGTGTTGGATACAGCACAGACCAGCTGGCCTGCCTGCTCCAACACAGGTTAGGATTGGCTGACCAGATCTGATTGAAATTATATCATTTGAACATTAGAAAACGGGGTGAAAAGATGGGGGGGGGAACCTGTAAGCTAACATAGTTTATGTATGCATATACTGTATATTTGAAAACAAATCTAGAAAACAATGTGATTATATAATCCACGTATAGATGTTCATAGACTTGAGAGACATTTCAAAGATACTGCCATTTTAAACATTCTTTGAGTTTACATACAGTAAAGTTCACACTTGAATTTCAAATATTTTGTTAACTTGAAAGGGAAAATCCTTTTATTCCAAGATAGGGTCTTTTGTTATTGGAAGCACCATTCTTATCACAAATACTTGTGTGAGAGAGTTGCATTTCTCTATAAATAGGCACTCAGTGCCGTGAATAACAAGAACTTACTGCTACTTTTCTATAGTGTCTTACATCTTTAATGTGATATAAAACCATTAAATTAATCTTCACTATAAAGGAAGTAGCAGGTTAGCATATCTGGCTTCTGTCTATGCGTGAATGGAAATGTAAGGTCACTGTTAACAGTCATTGGTATGTGTCAGCTGTGTTACATTTACACTGTATATGACAAAATTAGATTACCTTTTAACTTCAAGCATCAGCTTCTCAATATGGAGAGTATATTTATGTTAATATATTTTACTCGAATCAGGACTGTTGTGCAACAGCAAAGATTCTGAATTCTGTCTGTTCTTTGGACAAAAACCAGAACTGACTATTTGAGGGCCGCAAAACATCACTCCAAATTAACCAGAACACAGTCCTGGTTACGTTCAGAGAGTTGGTTGCCAAGACCAGAGAGTTGGTTACCTGCAGGTTTCTGTATCCGCAGAGATTCCAGGAATGGAACCCCCCCCCCCAATGAATACCGAGGCTTAACTGTTTGGGCTAAAGCCATTGGGCTAAAATTCTACTATCCCCTTAATATAAGAAAGAGTAATGCAGGTTGCTTATCCCTTATCCAGATGTCTTAGGACAGGGTCTGGATTTACATTTTTCTGGATTTTGGAGTAATTGCATAAATATAATGTGAAATGCTTAGTCTTGCTCTTTTCACTGTTACTCATTTGAGTGTCTGCTGGCCTCTTTGCCATTTTTCCACATACATCTGTATAGGCGCACACCACACAGCAGAGAATAGAACTTACAGAGCCCAATCCCCCTTGCCACAGGCAGTATGCTTGTACCGTCCAGGCAAGTGTCACACATGGAACTGTAAAGTGCCTCCAATGCAGGCAGTAGAGCCATGCCATGGCAATGCCAGCGGCGCACACCCTGGAGGAAGCACCGGTTGCCAGCGAGCCCAGAATTCACTGCTCGCCAGTGGGGCAGTGCAGGGCAGTGCAGGGCAGGAGGGTGTTTGGGGCTAGAGGGAGGGGTGGAGTGGGAGCAGGACCAGCTGTGGCTCTCACTGCCGGTTCCTGACCTCCTAGTAAGGCCGTGTGGCTTTACGTGGAGGCCCTTGCTTCTGCGCTGGCTAAGTAGCCAGAGGAGAAGCGAGTAGACCAATCACCTGCCTTGTGCCCTAACCCCAGGGAACATCCCCTTTCCCCGCAGAGTCTCCTGTGGGTGCCTGGCTGCCATGGGATGCAGAGGTAGCTGCCTTGGCCAGTATAGGGTTGGGCTGACAGCTTGTACATGGGAATGAGTACAAGATCTTCTTTCTATAATTTTTTTTTTAAGTCTTGAACAAAGATGTCTTGGTTTCAGAATAGTCTGGATTTTGGATGATCGGCTAAAGGATCTTCTCTACCTATAGTCAGAGAAATTCACATATAGCAGAGTTAGTTTTCTAGTTTTCCCAACGTGTAGTGAAATAAGCATTAAACTGAATTATCTTGACAGTGGAGATTAGAAAATCTCCCCCCAAAAGCAGTTGCAGAGTTTTATTACTCATAGTTGGAATGCAAAGAGCTACTTCAGTTGTCCAAAGCCTTGGGCATGCATATTTTACTTTTCCTCTTTGGATAGCCGAAGAACCAATATTACATTAGCCAGGATCCAGGGAGGCACACAACTTGCCTTTTTGTTCCTAGCTATGAGCTTTCATTTTTCAAGCAGCTCCAAGTCCTGCAGGCATTTCCACTTGGATCCTTCCTGCCCCGCTGGTGGAGCATGCATTCTGCCAGCATAATAGATAGGATTGGGTTAAGTAAGCTTATGAGAAATCATTTTGTTCTTGATGAGGAGACAGCCTTTATTACTGAACTCTCAGTACTGAACCTCATACAGTTGTTGGACGTTGTAGACATTACTTTTAGAGCGGTGCTGTCAGGACCTCAGTGGTTCCTTTCTTGACTGAGAAGAGATGAAAAGGATGTCAAACAGGGATGCCTGAATGTGTTCTTTTATAGTACAGTAGAGAATGGCAAAGTTCCAAGGACTGCTCTGAGCTGATCTCGAAAAAAGAGTGACACAGCTAAGTATATTGGGGCTGCTGACTGCAGATTTGACCTAAACCTTTAGTGAAAGGATGGTGGGGAACAATCTGTCTTTTAGGGGTGGGGAATCACATTTAGATATAAAGATTAAGATTGGTTCCTTTCACTGTTTTTGCTTTGGGTAATATTAGCAGGTGCATTTTCGTTTAATTGCTCCACTTCTCTGTTGCCAATGATAGTGAAGGTGTGACTCTGATAGTAGAAAGCAAATCCATTCTCAACTTGCAAAATAATCTAAATGTCTGCCTTTATCTCATTTAATCTTTCTCCATCATTAACTTTTTCTGGTAGCTATTTTCTATTTTTCTTGCATCTATGCCTCATAGTTCTGCTTGACTTACCTGTTTATTTGCGATTTCAGTCAATAATTATGTGTATTTTTGGGAAAAAAATGTTCAAGGTCATCTTGATGTTTCCTTGTTCATAGTGGCATAAACTTGCCTGTGTAGGTCTCTGGTTGGACATCTTTTAAACGCAAAATTCTAATGCAATGTCACCCCTTCAGTCAGTGTTTTGTAAAAGATGGACCTGAATACTTACTGCTGGCATAAATGTAATAGTTCTTGGTATATTTTGCAGATAATGTGGCTAATTGTAATTTCAGTTTACAATTCTTTAATATCCAGCAATGAAACTACTAGAACAATATTGTAATCCACATTCTATGTGCTCTCAATTTCTTGAGCCTTCATTTTGAAACTGACTTTTACTGCATAACTCAGACATCAACATTAGCCCTTTCCACAATAGGACCCCATAGTGCTGTTGAGATATTGCTCTTCTAATAATATGCTAGAAGCAGATTTATAATTATGTTATATGACATTTATGGCCCAATCCTATGCTGTAAATGCAGCAAAACTGCCGCAAATGGTACATCGTTACCAGGTGATTCAGAGCTGACAACATAACCAATTGGCAGCTCTGCTTGTTCTGATCCAGGGCAAATGGAGGAAGGAAGGGTAGATTCCCCGCATTCTGTCCACTCCCTCCTGCCTTGCTGAGTTCAGATGCCTTCTGATCCTGGTTGGACCATGGCATACCTGGCTGCAGCACAGTGGTGGTACCAGCTGAGCCTACCCTGGGGCCATGTGCAATGATCACCCCCTGCACCACCCCCACCATGCTCTGAGCGTCCACAAATGCTCCACTTTGGAGTGATCCGGGCACTGGTGTGGGCAAAACGCTGCTTGCGACTGGTAGCGCCACACATTCCATGCTGCCCCTGGCCACCCCAAACAAACAGATATGATCACCACTGCTGCGGCTTTCCTTCTGAAGATGGAATCAGGAGTTGTGATGTGAACGTGGGGCGGGGGTTGTCACTGGGGTTCTTATCGAACCAATCTTTTTCCTGCAGTACTATAGTCACTCTAGTCATCACAGCACAGCATTTATTTAAATAAATAAAATGGTGGTTGAACTGAAGGACTTGACTCAGCACATCACTGACTGCAGTTGGGATGGGAACATCAGGGGACATCATTTAACATCAGTTAAATGATTATTCTAATGCACACAACCCCCCCCCCACCTCCCAGCACCTCCCTTTTTCTGTCAACTCATACCTGACTTGCACATTGACCTGCTTCTCGGAATGACTTGTGACTCAAGTCAAAATGACTCTATAAGTAGCTCAGGACTTGTCGCAAAGACCACATGCTATGACTCGAGACTCTAATTGCATCTCAGGCGTAGATTGAAGCATATCCTTGTAAAATAATGTATAATGATGCAATGCTTAAGATTAATATTCTGCAATACTGCATAATTTTCTACAATGTGATTGTATAGATATATTTTCTTATTAGTGTACTACAGAATAAGAATGGAAAAGGTCCCACGTAGAGAATGTAACATATATAGTGTTGGTTCCAGCAGGTGCCTATCTTAGACAGCATCATTTCTGTGATAATCTTATACGCGCGCACACGCACACGCGCGCGCACACACACACACACACACACACACACACACTAATCTAATAATATATATATACACACACACAAGCACACACACTGTATGTTCAGTAGAGCATATAAAGTACTTCAAACTGTTCCTTTTAAATATAGCATCCAGAATTTTTGGAAAAGATAGAACTGAAGTGGCTAATTTGATGAAGATTTCATCCTTTTCAGTATTTTAATAATCTTGCCTAAATAATTGCATGGCCAAGACTTTAATTACATTGTTGAAAATAATTACTTGTAGAACAATCCTAGTGCATTATACTTCTAAAGCGTTAGAACAAAATACTAAAACTTTAAGTGAGAAATGCTTGTGTATCTGCCCAGCATTCTCGTTTTCCCTGGAGACCTGCTAGGACCATAGATTCAACGAGCCAGTGACATGGGGCACAATCCTAACCTGGAGCTAGGCTGGCACAGTTCAGTCAGCAAAGTTTGGCGGGCACCAGGGCCACCGCAAAGAACATTTGGACCACTCTCGGAGTCAGGGAGGATGGGCGCATCTCTGTGTGCTGGTTTCTCTGACTCTGAGAGTGGTCCAAACATACTTTACGGTGTCCCTGTGCTAGCCAAACTTTGCTGACTTAACTGTGCTGGCCTAATTCCAGGTTAGGATTGCGCCCATAATCACTGAGTGGCTCAGGATAAAGAAATGCTGGTGACTTGCAAAGGAGATGGGACTGCTGCTAGTGGAAAGGAAGGGAAGAGTGGAAGTATAAAGGAGGAGAAAGGAGGAAAGATGAATTGAGGAGCAGAGGGTGGGGGTTGGGACAGTGAGAGGGTGAGTGTAAAGGTAAAGGTTTCCCCACGACCGAATGATCTAGTCGTGACCGACCATGCGGTGCTCATCTCCGTTTCAAAGCCTGTAGAGCCGGCGTTTTGTCCGAGGACAAGCTTCCATGGTCATGTGGCTGGCATGACTCTACGCCGCAGTGCACAGAATGCCGTTAACTTCCCACCGAAGTGGTCCCTATTTATCTACTTGCATTTAGGTGCTTTCGAACTCCTAGGTTGGCAGGAGAGACAGAGACCAGCAGAAGCCAGGGGAGGCAGACCTGGGTCCTTTATTGTCGATGGTGTTGAAATAGGATTGTATTTTAAATCATTTGTGCTGCAGTGCTCACAAATGATGGCCAGAAATTCCTTCCATGAACAAAAGAAACTCCCTGCCACAGAGTACCACAGTATGAAAAGTTTATCATACAACCTTCTGTCTGTTTCATCCATATACATTCAGCAACATGTGTGATGATTCATAAGAGCCTACAAGCTGCCCTTTCTGTTCTACAAGCCCATTCTGTTCCTCCCATCAGATTTTTTTTCATGCCTCCCTAAGGTTTCAGGTACCTCATTTTGCACAAGCCTGGTTTTCAACAAACAGGTTTAAAGAAGCCAGGCTATTGCAACTTCACTGTTAAACAAATTGTTTGCATTTCTGTTCTCTGGCACCTGCTTTTGGCATTCTCCGATCTGGCAGCTTCCCAGGTCTGGCTAAAGCATTTTTCATGCAACTTGCTTTGCCTGGATCATGCAACATGTTGGTTATTATTAGGTGCATCAACTTGATTATAGAGAGAGGGTGGTTTGTATAAGTTATAAATAGTTATATTATGTAATTAAAACATTTTTAGAAGTATGATTTTTAAAAAAGCATGTAGTGTAATATATGTCAGCTTGGTGCAATGAACTCATGACTGCCAGGAAAAAATAAGTTTACTGAAAGTGTACAAGTTGAGTGAAGCAGTTTGATTGTGGTGTATAAGTGAAATCGGGAAATACAGTCAAGAGATCCTGGAAACAAATGTAGGTTGCTTATTTAAAAAGGTGATGTCCAAAAGTAGTGTTTTTGAAAACTCTACACGTTGGACAACTACACTACTGTACACATAAAGTCTTTATATGTGTGTGTCAAGAAGAAGGGTTTATGCTTGCTTGACACTAGAGAACATTTAGGGGCAAGGAACTATCTTGTCCCTGAGGGCTGAACTCGACATTGCATATGAATATGTAACTTGCTTCCCTGCCAGCCCATCTTTAAAAATATCCTAGCTTTGGGAAGGAGCCAATGTGACGCAAAAAAGCTTTCAAACTCCCTAACCACTTTTCTCTTTTTCCAGCTCTGCTTTAAAAAAAGGAAAAAAAAGGACTTTCAGGAGTGAATGCCATGCTTTTGCAAGTAACATATAGTTTGGCTGTCAAAAGCAGACACCACTTTACTTGAACTATATGGAAACTAAATTGCTGGCACTTTAAAAAAAGTTGTAGACCTTATAAATACACACATCTAGATAAAGTTGACAGGCGCTGAGGAGCATCTGGTTCAAGACAAAACATGCAAGCTACATACGAGCACAGAAAAATAGCTGCCAGTTTCCACACTATTCTGATAAACAGTTGGTTGCAACAGAGAAGATAAGCAGAACACAGTTATTCCTGTCATATCTATAGGAAGGACAGCATAGCCTGTGCTGGAGATGAAGATGCCTTGGCTTGCTCCTGTAGGCTTTGGTGCAAAGTTTCACTGCCTGCAGGGAGTGCATGTGGAGATACTGGTAAATCAGCAAGAATCTTTCACAGACAAGCTACACTTGAGGCTAAATTTTAGGATTAAAAAATCTTTAATAGAGGCAGTTTTAAGCAGAAAATCAGGAGATAAAATACTCTCTATCTTCAAGTTGTTGTCCTGACTCAAATCAGCATCCTCTGCGGTTTCTACAAAAGAATAAACATAAGCCTAATGTCATGCTGATGTGTGTAGAGTTGCATGTACTGTAGTTTAGTTTCACACAATCCTTGGGATTCAGTCCACCCTAGACTCTTGGTTGCAACATGTTAGGTATGTGAGGAGGAGGATGGCATGGAAATATAAATTTGATTCTTGCCCACATGCCAAATTAACTGTAGGCTTATCCAGAATTGAAGATTGGAAAGGAATCCTTTTTGTGGAAGTCTTGGACTGACAAGCAATCTTCATTCTAGATCAAATTGGCTGAGTGGCTAAAGTTGAATGAATTGCCATCATGGGTGAAATGGCAATATTTACCATTACATCTTCTATTAGTAAAGATGTAATTTTTCTGTGACAATGAAATAAATACACATAACACAGCTGTCTGCAGTTCTTATTTTTTTTAGAACAACCACCCAGAAATAAACTGGGAAATCTGCAAAGAAAAATAAATAATAGGCTGGAGTGGGATAGTGGTGCATGGATAATGACCGTGACTATGTTTGCTGACACTATGCCATTGTCTTATATCACCTAGCTAGTACACTTTTAAAGTGATTAAAATTCATAATTATAATTTATTTTTAAAAATACATTCTTGGAATAAAAACACATAGCACCGCTTTTTGTACCTTTTTCCCTTGGGAAGGAAAAAACAAAATTTGCAAAAATAAAAATGGCACATTTGTCTATAAGAGTCTGAACTTGGTCCAGTAATATTTTCTGCCTCTGAAACTTTTTTTATTTTTAGAATCAATGGAGAAAAAGAGAAAGCTACAAGATTTGTTTATAAATATTTGATGTTGCTTAATAAATATGATACTCAAATACTTCGAGGAATATGGAATGGAGAACTGAGCCTATCCTATTTTGAAAAACCAGTGGAAAGTGGTTTTAAATATCATTCCTGAAATATCTATGGATCTTAGTTTGCAATTAATTCAATAAAAATACTTTTAGGGTATATTGGACACTGCAACATTTCCATAGTAAAAAAAATCAAAATACTGGCATTGTAATATGTTGAATGTGAGACTTGCACATAGGATGTTACCTTGTTCACAGCGCAATCTTAACCCTGTGCTGGAATAATCGGGCCAACTGGCCTGTCCCATATACAGTGTGGGGCTGGGACTGACTGAAGCGGAACCCAGGGCAAGGGGAGTTGATTCCCCCTACCCTGGGTAATGTGGCAGCGGCCTGAAAGATGCTTCTTGGATCTGCCCCACCAAAATTGACAGTGCAAATCTGAGCAGTGTGGAAAAAGCTGGGTCACCCTTCCCTCTGCCAACCCCCTGCTCTATCCAATCCCCATGCCGGTTGGACTCGCATACATGGTGTTACGGGGCCTGGAATCGGCCCAGTTGAGCCAGTGCATGCCTGTGCACTTGCTTAGCCTCCTTTGGCATCATCGTAAACATGCTTTATGGCGCATTTGCAACACTCTTCGGCTGGCACAGGAGACTTGTCCTGGGCCAAGCAGAAGCTAGGATTGTTCTGTTAGAAGTAAACTGTAATTAAGCACATTAGAGCTTAATCCCACCTAAAAAAAGTATTCACTTTCCCAGCTGCTCAAGCCTGTGGCTATAATGATTATTGGGCAGCAATGTTCCCACCAAATAGCACGTTGTTTAACCCTTGATGCAGATAGTCTAATCAGCCTTATCGACCGACAATTGGATATTCTTTGAACAGGGTCATAATATCCTCATATAATCTGTGTTATGCTTATATTTATAATATGATATTTATATCTAATTTGGTTATTCCATTGAAAAAAATGGAGTTGGGAAAGGCTATTATGATTAGGAGAATGTTTTGAAAATTGGCCACAGAGGCAATCAGTTTGTTGGAAAACTTTCCCATGGGGAAAGCAAAAGAGTTTGACGTTTTTTAAATTTAGAAACAAATTATTTGTGGTAATCTAACAAAACGTATTTGCAGTAGACAGAAAGAAGGTATATGCACAATTACCCGGTGGAATTAACTGTGTCAGGATGTAATACTGACAACTGACTGAGATCTCTTTCAGTATGATAAATTCATTGACCGTATCAGTGGCATGCGTGGCTGCTGCTGTGACAGCAATGTTCATAACCCATGCAATAACTGTTGCATACCAGATACTGGGGAATGCTGCCTTCTCCATGTCCTTCTGATGAACAAAGGCTACTATTGGAACAGAATGCTAGACTTGATGTGATTCTGCAAGGAAGTTTGCACTTCCTTAGAGAAACAGATTTATTTTCTGAGGTTTCTCTTAGTTTGTGGCTGAAAGATTTCAAAGCATCAGAGAACCTGGCAGTTGTTATTTCTTATTTCCATGTTTCACATTTTTAAATAGGCAAAATAGAAATGAGCCAGTCCCTGAACATCCAATAATTTTTTAAAAGCTTGAAATCAAGAGGATATATAAGGATGCCTTACTGCTATTTCTGATCTCTGCGTTACTTCATGGACCTGGCTAGTTCTTCATTCAGTTCAAGCAGTTTTGTAAGTGTTTTAATATATGCTCAAAGGGTTGATTTGATAACCAGGAATTGCTGCACTGCAGCTGTGACCTCTTTTGCTGACTGTATGCCAATATATACTCCATACAGTAGGTTGCCAGGGCTATAAGCTATCATGTCCAGAAAGCCACTTAACTGTTTTATGCTATCTGGCTAGTTGAGTGCAAAGATTTTATAGAAAATTTAATAGCAGCAAAGGGCACATCAGTAGATTTTTTTTGTTTTTTAGAAGCATAGAGTTGGTTTTGATAGATTTCTAGTTTAAGGTACTGAATAGAGAATAGGTTTGAGAAAAGGCATTGGCAATCAAAAGATCCATGCCTTCTAGTGTATGCTTTATGTTATTTCTATAGACTTCGCTATTTTTTTTATTTATTTTTTGGCAGATAAGTCAAGCAAAGACATGCAGCTTTGGGCATGTTAATACTTTTATTTATTTACTCATATAGTACTATATGTGTGCATGGCATCTTACAAAGAATGAGATCCTGTCCCAATGGGCAAACATTCTAAATGTAGACAGAGGAAGGACTCTGCAGATTCTGAGCCTCGTGGGGAATTGGCTTCAGAGCAGAATGGCATGTGACATGGGGTTGGGGGCTACGGAAGGAAGAGCGGATCTTATGCAAATATATGTGCCCTCGTCTTTCTATATACATAACGTGTAAAAGAGGTTGGACAATGCAATTATACGTAAATTATTAAGGTATAATAGAATGGAAGCACAATATGCTTGTATATGCTATAGCCAATATAGCAAGGCAAGAGAAGATTAGGACTCTGCCTTACTATTTTTGCTAACATGAATGTTATCATTCAGTGTACATTAAAAAAAGAGAATTATTAAACCCAGTCTGAAATATTGAAACTTCTGTTAAAGAATTGGTTTATGACTTTTAAATAAAGATCTAGATTGGTTTTAAAGAAACGTTTAATTACATTTTATTCAACAAACACTTTAACAGGAAGATGTTCACAAGTACTGGTATAACAAATAGAGTTCATTTCAGTAGTTATTGTGAGAATGAATGGCGGTCACTGCCATATAATTGTCATGTTAGTGTTCACAGCAATAAACGAAAATATCTTTCTTTTCTATGGTGTAATTGAGTACTTTAACAATCCATGAACAGTAGTAATCTAATTTAAACTGTGGTGAAGAGAGACACTTTATACTAAGTACTAGTATTTTTCAGTAGTGGTCTTTTTATCAAGGAGTTGCTGAGCAGTAGATTAGGTGTCAATGCTAAAAAGCATTGCATTGGATTATTGTAACATGGCTAATCTTGCTCATGTCTTATCTTTAGCCACATGTAAGGAAGCAAGACTGCATTCACATGTAAGGAAGCAAGACTGCATAGGTAAGGTCAGGAATAATGTTCAGTCTAATCTTTTACTTCATGGTAGTCCAACACGCTGCCTGCAGGCCACATGCAGTGACTGAGGATCAAAATATTGAAGGTGACCTTGAAATGAGGAAGCAGATCAGGGCGTTGACCAAGAGAAACAGGATTGTAATCATGGGGGATTTCAATTATCCTCATATTGACTGGGTCAACTGGTGCTCTGGTCAAGAAAGACAGACCATATTCCTTGACGTGCTGAATGACTGTGCCTTAGAGCAGCTAGTCATGGAGTCCACCAGAGGACAGGTGACTCTGGATTTAATATTGTGTGGTACTCGGGACCTAGTTAGGGATGTAAGTGTTACTGAGCCATGGGGAAACAGTGACCATGCTGCGATTGGTTTTGCCATGCATGTCCAGGAAAGAGTGCAGAGCAAATCTGACACAAGAACCCTTGACTTTTGAAGGGCAGATTTCCCTCAGATGAGGAGGCTAGTTAGAAAGAAATTGAAAGGGAGGTAAAAAGAGTCCAGTCTCTCCAGGCTGCGTGGAGGCTGTTTAAAATAACAATAGTAGAGGCCCAGCGGAAGTGTATACCGCAAAGAAAGAAGGGCTCGACAAGGCCCTGCCTGCATGGCTGACAAAGTTAGAGAAGCTGTAAAGAGCAAGGAAGCTTCTTTCCGTAAATGGAAGTCTTGCCCCAGTGAGGAGAATAAAAAAGAACATAAACTCTGGCAAAAGACAAGTATACGGGAGGCCAAGAAAGAGTTTGAGGAACGCATGGCTAGCAACATAAAGGGGAATAATAAAAACTTCTTCAAATATGTTAGAAGCAGGAAACCTGCCAGAGAGGCGGTTGGCCCGCTGGATGGTGAGGGAGGGAAAGAGGAGATAAAAGGGGACTTGGAGATCGCAGAGAAATTAAATGAATTCTTTGCGTCTGTCTTCACAGCAGAAGAACTTGGGCAGATACCGCAGCCCGAACAACCCTTCCTAACTAAGGAATTAAATCAGATAATGGTTAATAAAGAAGATGTTTTAGATCAAATTGATAAATTACATATAAATAAGTCACCAGGCCCAGATGGTATACACCCAAGAGTTCTAAAGGAACTAAAGAACGAAGTTGCTGACCTCTTAACTAGAGTATGCAACTTGTCCCTTCAAACAGCCACGGTGCCAGAGGATTGGAGGATAGCCAATGTCACACCCATCTTTAAAAAAGGGAGAAGGGGGGACCCTGGAAACTACAGGCCAGTCAGCCTAACGTCTGTTCCAGGTAAGATGGTGGAAAGCCTCATCAAAGACAAAATCCTAAAACACGTAGAGGGACAAGTGTTGCTAAAGGAAAGTCAGCATGGCTTCTGTAAGGGTAAGTCTTGCCTCACAAACCTTTTGGAATTCTTTGAAAAGGTCAACAGGCACGTGGATGTGGGTGAACCTGTGGATATCATATACCTGGATTTTCAGAAGGCGTTTGACACAGTCCCCCACCAAAGACTGCTGAAGAAACTTCACAGTCAGGGAATAAGAGGACAGATCCTCTTATGGATTCAGAATTGGTTGAGGGCCAGGAAACAGAGAGTGGGGGTCAATGGGCAATATTCACAATGGAGAGAGGTGAAAAGCGGAGTGCCCCAAGGATCTGTCTTGAGGCCGGTGCTTTTCAACTTGTTCATAAATGACCTGGAGACAGGGATAAGCAGCGAGGTGGCCAAGTTTGTGGATGACACAAAACTTTTCCGGGTGGTGAAAACCAGAAAGGATTGTGAAGAGCTCCAGAAGGATCTCTCCAAGTTGGGGGAATGGGCAGCAAAATGGCAGATATGTTCAACGTAAACAAGTATAAAGTGATACACATTGGGGCAAAAAACCAAAACTTCACCTATAGGCTAATGGGTTCTGATCTGTCTGACGGCTCAGGAGAGAGATCTTGGGGTGCTGGTGGACAATTCAATGAAGGTGAATCATTGAATTGTCCACACAACCCAGTGTGCAGCAGCAATTAAGAAGGGCAATTCCATGCTTGGGGTAATTAGCAAAGGGGTTGAGAATAAAACAGCCAGTATTATCATGCCATTGTACAAATCGATGGTAAGGCCACACCTGGAATATTGTGTACAGTTCTGGTCGCCACACCTCAAAAAGGACATAGTGGATCTGGAAAAGGTGCAGAAGAGAGTGACAAAAATGATTACGGGGCTGGGCACCTCCCTTATGAAGAAAGACTGCAGTGTTTGGGGCTCTTCAGCCTATAAAAAAGTTGCCTGAGGGGGACATGATTGAGACATACAAAATTATGCATGGAAGGCATAGAGTTGATAGAGGGACGTTCTTTTTCCCTCCCACAAAACACCAGAACGAGGGGACATCCGCTAAAACTGAGGGTTGGGAGAGTTAAAACAGATAAAAGGAAATACTTTTTTTACCCAGCGGGTAGTTAGTCTGTGGAACTCTTTGCCACAGGAGGTGGTGATGGCATCTGGCCTAGATGCCTTTAAGAGGGGATTGGACAGATTTTTGGAAGAAAAGTCCATCGTGGGCTATAGGCCATGATGGATTGTGCCACCTCCTTACATTAGTAGTAGGCTACTTCAGAGTACCGGGTGCAAGGGAGTGGCAACAGGATGCAGGCATCTTGTTGTCTCATGCCTGCCTGGGGCACCTGGTGGGCCGCTGTGAGCTACAGGAAGCTGGACTAGATGGGCCTTTGGCCTGATCTAGCAGGGCTCTTCTTATGTTCATATGATTCAGTGGCCCCTGAAAGTCTGTCCACCTTCTACTTCAGAAGCTTCCTGGTCTCCCTATCATGCTATTACAGCTTCTCCTATGGGGAAGCCTATGGTGTGGAGATTTTAAAAAGCCCTGCCACACCTACCTTTGCCTCCTGTGCTTGCGTCCTGTGCCTGCTGAATCACTTCAGCAGGCTCAGAACATGGAAGTAATTATCAGTGACATCATCACTTCCCTGCCAATTACTTCTGGGTTGGCATAGCTGAGATCATGCAAGGGTCATGCCCCCCCCCCCCCGGCTGCCCTGCGTTGAACGATCCTGTTCTACTTTATGCAATACTGGTAAAAAATGCATAAACTATTGTAGAACAAGAGAAATGTTGATTAAAATGCTCTACTACTCTCTTATAAGATGTTGTAAACAACAGCACACTACAGAATAGTGAGATGATTTGAGCTTGGAAGATGTAAGAGCCCAAACCTATGCTTCCCTCTTACCTCTCAGTAAGCCTCCTAGTCGCGAACGAGTCGAAGGGTGCAATCCTAAACTGGAGTTAGGCCGGCCAAAGTCCCTTGAGTCAGCCCAGGAATGTTGCAAACATGCTGTAAAGCACATTTGCACCACTCTCTGATTCATGGACGCTGGCACATGGATGTGTGCTGTCCTCATTAACTCCAATAGTGGTCCAAATGTGCTTACTATGCATTTGCAACACTCCTGGCAATTCCAGATTTTTCATTTGTAACTCCAGGTTAGGATTGCGCCCTTAGACTTGTGTCAACTCAAGAGCTGACACAAGTTCAAGGAAAGAAAGGGTGTGTGTTGGGAGGCAAGGAGGGTGATAGAATACTGGCTCAGGTCACATGCACCAGAACACATCCCATAGCACCCGCGTTCTTCCTTGCTCCCCCTACCCCACCACTGCCTTACCTGATCAGACGGTCAGTCAGAGTATTTGCAGCACAGCTGCCTGTTGTTGCAGCACTCACAAAATGGCTGCTGATGGAGCTCTGTGTGCTCCGTTAGCAGCCATTCTACAAGTGGAAATGTCTTTCACTGTTGTAAACTAATCTGTGTGACAGCCCAGTTCTATATAGCAGAAGTCAGCAACCCTTTTTGTTAAAATGGTCCGGATGGTTGGCAATTACATTATCACGTTACTACTGAATTTCTTGTAACCAGGCTACCAGAAGTGGCTGTGCAGAGCTTAGCTTGCCATGTGCCAGATGTGGGATGGTAGAACCGCTCACATGGGCTCATGGAAGGACTTTTCTTCACCTACCAAGCTGAGATTCACATGGGCTTGATTACTTTAAGAACATAAAAGCTCTGCTGGATCAGGCCAAGGCCCACCTAATCCAGCTTCCTGTATCTCACAATGGCTCACCAGATGCCTCAGGGAGACCAAATGCCTGCATCTTGTTGCCACTCCCCTGCATCTGGCATTCTACTACTACTTGGACAGTGGGCTAGATGTTGCTTACCCCTGCTATATAGGATTGGACTGTAAGTAATAGTTTGTTGTTGGGGCCTTGTTAATGTATCACTTATAATGTGATGTATAGTGCAGCTGTTGTAGCTAAGCTACCAAACTATGAATCAGGGAGTTTCCAATTTGCATTAATTCACTGGGTGGCCTTAGGCACATCTCTCCCTCTCCAGTCCCATCCCTTATATGTAATAATTCTTTACAGGGAGTGTTGTAAGGATAGCAAGTTAAATCACATGATCCACTTTAAAAACTTGGAAGCTTTATACAGATATTGAGTAGTATACAATATACTATAGTTTTGTAAAACCAGCTATAACCAGCTCATGAATCTCCTTCAAGCCCAACTTCATACTATCAGTAGATTTTGAAACATCTCAAATGTCAGATATTAACTCAAGAATAGCATTCTTGACATCTGGTTACCTTACGGTAAGAGGTTATTTTTCTCTTACCTAAATATATGTTGTCTTTCTGCAATATTTTGTCCTGTATAAAACAAAAGTTGTAATAAAAGTAAATAATTATATATTTAAGACTTCTGTAGTTGTCTGGTTTATGACACACTTCTATGACATATCTACAACAGTAGCAGGGAGCTTTCCTCTGTTTCCATCTGAGAATACTGTATAATTTCTGGTCTTGCACCAGGGACACAGCTCATGGCAGCCCTACATACAGCAATAGGACCATAAAGCTCTTGCCAAAGCTAGTTAATGTCTACCCTTCCTATAGTTACACTTTATTACATGTGACTCCTTGAATCAGTCTTCATTCTTGACACATCTACTGTGATCCTTGGCGTGCCTGATGTGATAGAGAACATGGTTACTATAATTAACTGTGAATATTCTTTGATGCCAATCCTACGTTCATCTGGTGCCATGAGGTTCAGTGGCACTGAAACAGCCACTGCTGTACACTGCAGGCCAGAGGAGCAGCCTAAGGTCTTCTTGGGGTAAGGGAACATTGGATCTCTTACATCGTGTAGAGCTCTAGCGGCCCTGATGGGAAATATGTGAAAGAAACACCAGGAACAGCCACTGAAAAAACGCCATGCTGGGATGCAGATAGACAATTTCTCTCTCCCTGCTAACATAATAGGGTTCTACTTTAAAAGGTGCCTTTTAGCCCAGTTGGGAGGGATTGTAGGAAATGGCTTGCCAAACATAAACCACCAGTTGCTCCTCTCCTGAACACCCTGGGCAGTGGGTTCAAAAGAGATGCAGTTATGTTGCTCTGTAGACTGTGAAGCCAAGCCTCTATTATGAGTAATGACCGTCTAAACTTTGCCAAAATTGGTACGTCATAGATATTCAAATATTTTGTATTTCACATCTATCCTGTCCCTATGGAAAGTAAGTGTGAAGTTTGAGTTGGCATTCTTATTTGAACCCTGTACCAAATTTCATTCTGATATGCTTGTTTTCACTGTTTGAGCATTTCAGACAAAATGACAAGCAAAATGCTGAATTGCCAAGGTAAGCCCACAGGTATTATTTGGCAAATAATCCAAGATGCCCATTGCAGCACTCTATATTTTTTTTTTAAAAAAGTCCATCAGAATGACACAGTGTTTATAAAATGAGAAATAAAACATTGTTAACAGCACAGTATAGTGAAACTACTGAATATTCAATATTAATAGCATTATCATTACAATAAGCAAGCCAAACTTGGCTTATGTAATTCGTTATGAAAGGAATTTGGCTTCTGCATGTGCCCCTCTCTTGCTTATTAAACTGTCTCTGGAATGCCCGAGATATGCTGCATTCTGCTTGAGAAGGGTTAAAAGGAGACAACATCCTGTCAAAGACCTTGTTTTTAATTTTGCCTCTCACACTGGCACAGATCCGGCTAAGAGCAGCCCAGATTAGTTCAGAAAACCTTTGAAGAGATTTAAGATGTCCTTCAGCCAGTTTGAAGGTTTTTGTCTTGCAAATCCAGTACAAGGGCGCCTGCAGGCATCTCGACCCTTGCTGTGCTGCTGATGCAGCTCAAGGTCACACTAACCCGCCCTGTGACATTCTACAACAACAACAGAAAAAAAAAATGATGCAGTGAAACTGCTTCAGCATTCAGCCAAGCAACTACTTCCTCGCTTCTTCACCAAAAGCAATACAGGGTGCTCATCTCCTCCTCCTCCTTATTTCTTTCCCCTTTTTTCCCCTTCATAGACTTTTGCTGTAGGAAATAATCCAGGATTTCTGGTGTGTGTGATGTCAAGGTCATTTCTTAATTAGAACACATGTAAAGAACAAAGCTAAATGGCTTCAAAACAGCTTTGTAGTTGATGGAGAGGATTTAAATTTAAAGAGATAGTTACCCTAGTATGATGGGGAAAGAATTCTAAAGACATTAACTCTTTCTTTGTGGAATACATCTCTTCTTCCCCCCCCCCCATGTCAAAGTTGATATACAGTAATCCAAACCATATGGATGTTTTGCTCATATTTACAGTAAAGCCTCCAAATTATTATGTCCTTATATCTGAATGGTAAAAATGTAAATTAAACTTCCCCCCCTCAAAAGACTAATAGTAGTGTAGTTTTATCCCTTGTACTATACTATAATAGTACACAGCTGTGTTTATGAAAGGACCATGAATTTATTCTCTCTGCTTGTACTCTGTACTATACAAAGTTCAGTGGCATGGTATGTGAGGTTGTTACTGGAATAGATCTTGATCAATAGTCTCTGGACTGAGAAAACCATTCTTTGGGAGATTAACTCTCTCTCTCTCTCTCTCTCTCTCTCTCTCTCTCTCTCTCTCTCACACACACACACACACACACACACACACACACACACACACACACAGAGAGAGAGAGAGAGAATGAATTGCACTTCTCACTTGGGGCTTTCTTTATTCTAAGTATACTTTATATTCACATCTCTGAGGCACTTTGCATGTGCCTCTTCATTTGCAAATACTTTTCCTTTTATTTTTGAATGCTTTGGAAAAGGAAACAAACAAGAAGAATCTAGACTTGTAGCTGCTAGAGGAATGCTAGAAGAGGCAGCAGTGAAAATGCTAACAGGAAGCAATCTAGTGTTCTCACTGTCTACTTCCTCTGCTGGTCACTTCCTATTTGCATTTGCACTGTTTCCTCCTGGTGAGTTGTGAGTGTGATAGAGGAATTTGAGTAGCGTTCAATACTATCCATGGTTTGGGGTATCTGTGGTAGAAGCAGGAATGTATCCCCTGTGGATATGGGGCAACATCTGTATTGCAATGCAGCCCTATGGATGTCTGTTCCGAAATAATTTCTATGGAATTCAGTGAGACTTACTCCCAGATAAGTGTGTGTAGGATTGCAGCCCTACTTGTACTGTTTTGCTTATATGTACCTTTTACAAGTGCTAGGCACTGCACTAAAAATACAACTTATATTATTTCTCAGCAAGGAATTACATTTTTTACTTGCACTACTAGAGAGAGAGGGAGGGAGTACAAGAAATACACATCTTGACACACAGTGCTAAAATGGTGAATCTGTGGGTTGGTCCTTAATGGGACTTGCATAAGGACAACAACCATTATGTTATAGACAGAAATGAAATTTCACCTAATGTGTCCCAATTTAGGGATAGGTGGTCGTTTTCTGGTATATTCTGTGTTGTGGCCTGACACTTCCTTTTTATTTCTTTTCCCTACTCTTCTTATTTTTAAAAAATACATTCTCGCGGGGTTAATTTCAGGTAATGTGGAGAGAATTTCATGTCTGCTGGAAAGGTTAATATAAAATTTTATGATTGATTTAAAATGGATAGGAAAACACCAGAGTTGTAACACTTAGACTTCATGGGTGAGTCACCTAGCTTTAATTGATGTATCTGTCACGTTAAGGCAGGAAAGTTATCTAAAGGTAGAAGGAAAGACCAGAAGAGAGATGGGTTGCAATGAGCAAAGTGGCTTGTTTTAGATAACTGCCTTATACTGGGTCAGTCTATCTGTCCGTTTAGCTTAGACTTGTTGATAATAACTAGCACTGATCTTGAGGTTTCAGATAGAGAACATTTTCAGCCTTCCCTGGAGATGCCCGTAATGGAACCTAGGCTCTTCTTTACAGTAGCATCCCCAACAGGAGGGGATTTTTTATTATTAAAAACTTACAACATCTTTTCAAAATTATAATTGACAACCAAGCACAAAAGTCTGTTAGAAATTCAAGTTTTCAGTTGTTTTTTCTAAGACACAGGCTACTAGCTAACTGGGATCGCTTACGCTTACGCATTCAGGCACCTGCAAACCTAATGCTGTGCCGCACTCTGGGGATTCTACTGCTTCTTTACTGCTGTGTTCTGCTGCTGAACTCAAGTATCAAGAGGTACTGCTGTTGGTTGTAGCTGAAGCTGACGTAAGTTGGGATAGTTGAGTGTTGAAGTTTAATCGAACTATTGGCTTAAAACTATTCCTCGCTGAATGGCTGTGAAGGCGAGGGGAAGGGTCTGTTTACATGGTGCAGTCAAGGAATATGAAAACTTTGTGCTCTGCCCCTCTGGGAATGCCACTGGCTTCTACTAGTCTTTAATTCAGGCACCAGCTTACTGGTCTTATCTGAGAGTACTGTGTTTTCATTATACTCATATCACTAAGCATAACTGAATTAACAGTGCCATACTGAATCTAAAATGTAATCCACTTGTAATGTGACTTTAACAAGTTTCTAGGAAGGTAGCAAGAGCTGGAACCTAAAGGGCTACTTTAGATGCATGCACCAAGTGGAGCTTTTGACTTTTGGCCTTGGACAGCAGACCTCATATCTTTTAAAATTATTTGAAAGTCATTTTAGTTTCAAAAGGCATTTAACAAATGGCTTGCTTTGCAGTTACAAAACAGAAACCCAAAGACCTCTTGATGGCACAGAATTAGTTCTATGGCTCATCATATCCTGACCATATAATAATGTACTGAGCTTTTCTAAACCTGAATATACTGCTTGTTTTTTTTTTTAACAGACTGGTTCAATGTGGCTATATATAAATTGTGCTTTTAGTGAATGGGGTTTCTCTGCATGAATGGGAGATGAATGCTTGATAGTATAATTCTAAAAAAATTGAAATGTGACCTATTTTTTTCCCCCATTCTCTGTTTGGTTATGAGAAGCAGACATGTATGAAGAAAATGATGCAGTTCAGAACAAGAAAACATATAGATGAAATAGGCAGTGTGAAATCTGTGCCGCCTTGCCCTTGCCTGAGGTGTAGTATGCCCTTAATAGTATGTGAGACCTAAGCTCACCTGCTAATAATTTATAATTTACTGTCCTAATTCATCGATTTGTTACCACTAATTGTACTTCATTTACTTCTGTGTAGTTTCCAGTACCTAAAGGGTTGAAAGGTTGCTGTAATTGGCACCCGCAGCTGCTCTTTCTTTTGACAGGGGATAATTTTGCAGCCTATGCTTTGTGTGACAGCTGCCTAATTGGGCATTCTCCCCTTGTAGCAAGCCTGCCTCCTCCAGCCTCCCTGCTGACAAATGGTGGTGGATTATAGATGAGGACATGCTGACCCATTCGACCTTGCTGAGACAGCCGGGAGGGGCCTCCTGCTACTTCAGGGAAGCTTTGGGTCATTTAAAGGACAAGGTCATGAGCCAGGTGGGGAAATTACATGATATCACATGACAATAGCCTGATGACATGGTCAGTATGTCAAGGACAAACTGATCGGTATTGATTATGCTGCTGTCTTTCTGATACCTCAATGAAAGCACTGATATTTCAGAAGTATTTTGCCAATTTACAGGAGATGAAATGCCAAATGGTACAGTGAGGGGTTTTTTTTTTCTCCCCCCCCCCCGCCCTCCTTCCAAATGCAGGTCACACATGTAATAAAGCCTTGTTGATAATGACTCAGATTCTCAATCTCATTACCTAGGAAATACTACAGCTTCTGATGACAAATTAAAGCTTCTGACAATTGCTGTTGAATCTTTTAACATGTTAAATTCCAGTTCACAAAGGTATGATCACAGGTGCACAAATCTAGTGATTGATTGTAATTGTATTAATAAGGAAAAGTAAAGTACATTTAGAGCTTAAACTACACTTAGTTACTCTATGTGATCATTAATCATTTGAGGACAATCTTGCCTTTTCTGAAGAATTGAAGCATATCACCCAACTTTACAGGCCAAAAAAAACACACCTATTTTCTGAACATTTATATTGCTTATACTTGTATTAAGCTGACAAAAATTTACACTTATTCTGAAACCCACTCTGCTTTGCTTATAAGCTTCAATGTTTATGATAAACTTGTTGGAAACTGGATGATTGAAATTATTTCTTGCTCCCTCCAAAATATTAAAATTCCTATTACATGCATCATTTATTTTCATTTTGCTTTTATAGAAGTACTGTTTTGCATGTGTGCACACACATGTGCACACACTCACACTTTTTTTTAAGATTTGAACCATCAACTATTCAATACAGAAAGCGCATTTAACTGTCTGTTGTTTTTGAGAAAAGAGGATCTGTGTTGGATGCTCTTGTGACTAAACCCTAGCATCTCCCGAAGAAGTAATTTTAGTTCCCTGAGGTAAAAAGCCATCAGTAGTAAAGGGTGATGAATTAGTTCATTCAAGTAGGGGTGTGTGTATTTGTGTGTTCTTTGTGTCAGAACCTTGCTGTGCATGTGTTTAGCAGCTCTCAGTGCGAGTCAAGCTTGGTAGAAGCTTAATCCTGTGCCCTTGTACACGTATACTTGATTAGTAGTTGTGGTTATCTCAGCAGAAGACATTCCGCCCTCCTCCTGGTATTGGTTGGGACCCAGGCATTGGGGAGTAAAGTCGAAGGAGAAAGAAAAGAGATTTTGCATTAGTATTCTATGTAAGCCTTACTGTCTGCAGAACAAATTGATTGCTACAGTGTACCTGTGCTTGGCACCACTGCTGTGAAAGAAAGGTATGGTTGTAATCTGTTTTATTGTATTACCTATTGTCACACTCCAGGAATATTTAGCATTAAGCTCTTTCTTTGGCACATGCTATATGTCTCAGTAAAGAAATGAAATAAAGGGATGAAAAGTATGAGAGAGACTATTGGGAGATGTATCTTTGATCACTACAGTAAAGTATGTATCCAGTTCTAAGGAGACACATTTTTTCCTGCACACTCCAGTGGTAGCAGAAAGGGAATGCTAACAAAAACCTATGTGAAATATTTAGTGACACAAATGCATGTCAGTATTTTCCAATATGCCTAGATAAAAACAATTATTGGCAATTTTATCTATCAGAGGGATAGGGAAAAAATCTTTGGATGTGGGCATCGTTCTGTTGATCAGCTTAATGTTTTATGTTCTTTACTGCACTGCTACTGCATACTACACTGCTCAAAAGATAAAAATTTTTAATGAAGATCCTCATAAATGGTAGTTGCTGCATGTTGAATTAATATGCTAAAGGGATGTTTCTGTTTCTTAGGAAAAGCAGCATGCAGTCTTTTGATAGAAAAATCATGTAGGTGGCCAACATTTAAATGTATTTTAAGTTTTGGTGTAACAATGTTCTGTAATTGTGTTTTTTAAATGTTATGATGTTTTTTCTTTAGATAAGCCAACTATAGTGCATAATCTTAGTTAACAATGCAGGATATATCAATATGTGTTTTTTCTGAGTCATGTGCTGATAGTTTTTTTAACAGGAAGTATACAGCACTCTATTAATAAGGTTCAGGCTGCTTCACAGTGATCTTTGCAAGAGCACGCCATTCTTCACATTACTGAAGTTGTTAGTAATTATTTGGATGTTTTCTTTTGACTGTCGAAGCATTTAAATGATTTTGGACCTGGTAATACCCAAAAGTCTCAGACAATTAAAATGTGGGACAGGTGGCAAGCTTGTGCAGTGTGTTTCCATCTTCTATAGATAACTCCAACCTGGGTTCATAAGGAAATGAAAATTCTCATTCCTACAGGTCGCTTAAAACAATATTTAACTGATGTCTATGGCAGTTTGATTTGAAAGAAATATAGGAAAATGTAGTATTGAAAGGGGTAAGATCTTTATTATGATGTAGTCTTTAACATTCAAGTTAACGTTTTATAGATGTGCAGTTATCTTTGTAATAAGAGCAACCTTGCATTTGTACTCTGAGCGTACTTTGTGTGAATGCCTTAAAGTTTCTCCTAAAATGCCACTAAAAACAAAATAAGGAGCATGGATTTTATGCCAATGTAATGTATTTTCTCCTGCTTATTAAACACAAACATTAAACTAAGCGTAGGTGTTTTTTATCTGTTCCTATGGTACTTGGATTGCAATTGAAAGTAATAAAAGCAATAAGTGATTAGTTACTTTAACATGGCAAGATAGTGAACATTAAAAAAACATGCTGTTAGGCATGTTTATCTGGACAGAAGTCCCATTAAACTCAAGACCACTCCCCAAATAAAATAAAATAAAACAGAACATAACAAAATGTGTAACATACCATACCAAAATTCATTTTTTTTTGTTTGATGTTAAGTATGTGTGGTGTAATTTTGAGCTGTTGCTTGTTGGGATTCTGATTAATATTTTTGAACAGGAACAGAAAACAATAAATATGTATTTAAACGTGCTTGCATGAAAAGTTAAACATAAATAACTCTACTTGAAAACAAAATATAAGGAGAGGTAAAAACAATGATGGCTTAAACTTAAGTTCAACCATGATTGGACAAGTCCATGTCCTAGTTTTGCTTTTGTTTGTGACTTCTCCCATCCCACCCCCATTTTCTTGGTAACTACTATCAAAGAATAATGTTTCTTAACCTTAACTTGAAAAAAAATACATTTATCAGCTTGTAGTTTATCAACTTGTAAGTACTGCAGTGTGAAAGTAATACTGAAAATGAACTGCTTATAAAATCATAAATAGAAAAATCTTACAGAGAATCACTAAGGCCACAATCCTATATGCACTTTTCTGAGAGTAAACTCTGTTGAACAAAATGGGCTTTACTTTGAGTAATCATGATTAGGATTGCACTGTGAGCTCTTTCTGTAATAGTTTTAGGTTACAATCCTAGCCATACTTACCTGGGTATTGGCCCCATTGACTATAATGGGCTTACTTCTGAGAAGACATGCATAGGATTGGGCTCATGATTTCTCTGTGGCCAGAGGAATGATGATTGCATCTCAGTTCTATATTTTGAAAAAGTAAACATTTTGACTGCATCTGTAATATACTGGTAAATATATTACAGATGCAGTCAAAATGTTTACTTTTTCAAAATATAGAACTGAGATGCAATCATCATTCCTCTGGCCACAGAGAAATCATGAGCCCAATCCTTCAGTAATCATTCAGATGTGCTGATTTGGAATATATTTTTTATTTTGTGTTGCCATCTTTAAAGAGCAAATGTTTTGGCATTAAAATGGGCTTGATGAGGCAATCCTCTGCACTTTTACTTGGGATCCCACTATATTCAGGGGTGCTTACTTCCAGGAAAGCATGAACAGGATTTCAACTTTAATTTCTGTTTTTGCTGGAGGGATTGCACAAAACAATGAGTTATAGGAGACCACTTCCTGTGGCTGTTTGTGATGGTGGTATTTATTTTTATATTCTCTAAAAGTTAATTGGGGAGGGGTATTCAAAGACTGGTTTGCTTCTTTTCCTAGAATGTTGTTTTTAGAATGCTGAACTCTAGATTGATATTGATATCAATATCAAAGTGGTCACAATAGGACCACTCACAGTCATTAGAGAGGTACTGAATATAAAAGTATGTGAAGTTGGAAAATATTAAAAACCCTAGGAGTGCCATTCTGCCTGAAAAAGCATGGGTTAATAGACAGAGAGGGTTCTTAATATATAATTAGCATAGTAATTTTCTGTCATGTTGGACAAGGGAAGCACATTAAGGATGTTTGTTTTCATAGGGAACAGCGTTATCTATTTGATGTCCAGGGATTAGAGGAAAAGGAGAAGACAAAAAAGAGTAGAGCAGAACAGACTGAAAACACAATGAGTGTTACAATGTGTGTGGGTCATTATTACTCTGAAGAAAGCCCCACAGAGTTCAGTGGTCTTACTTCCAGGAAAAATGAACAGTTAGCTGGTGGAGGAGGAGGGGGTACAGAGAACACGTCGGTGCATCTTAGTAGCTTGATCCAGCACATGTTTACTCTGATAGACAGTCCATGGAGACCCAAGGGTCTTAGTCTCAAAATATTGGAGAGAAGCTAAAAAAAGTGAGAGGAGTGAACCTAGGGCACACAACAAATTTTGTTTGCTTGGAAATAGAAAATAATCAGTTATTTTAGGAACTACTTAGATACTGCAGCATTTTGTTAGGAGTGTCATCTTATTTCATTTTAATTCATTTCTTTCTACATATTTTCCATATGGTCCATCAGCACTACCTTTCTTTGAGTCCTGAAATCACCTGAAAAAATATTGTTTATACCTTCTCCTAGTATGCTGATAGTTTTGGACACATGGGTGTTTTGTTCAACTGACCCCTCATAAGAACATATGAAGAGCCCTGCTGGATCAGGCCAGAGGATCATCTAGTCCAGCTTCCTGTATCTCACAATGGCCCACCAGATGCCTCAGGGAGCACACAAAGCAACAAGATACCTGCAGCCTGTTGCTACTTCCCTGCAGCTGGCATTTTGGGGTAGCCTACTTCTAAAGTAAGGAGGTTGCACCACCCACCATGGCCTGTAGCCTGCGATTGACTTTTCGTCCAGAAATCTGTCAAGGCCCCTTTTAAAGGCACCTAAGCCAAATGGCATCACCACATCCTATGGCAAGATGTTCCACAGATTAATTACCCACTGGGCAAAAAGTATTTCCTTTTATCCCTTTATTCCTAACTTTCCTAACACTCAATTAGTGGCTGTCCCCTGGTTCTGGTGTTGTGAGAGAGGGAAAAGAACATCCGCCTGTTATATTCACTCTATCCATCCCTTGCCTAATTTTGTGTGTCTTAATCACGTCCCTCTGAGGCACCTTTTTTCTAGATTGAAGAGCCCCGAACACTGTAGCCTTTCCTCATAAGGGAGGTGCCCCAGCCCAGTAATCATTTTCATTGCTCTCTTCTGCACCTTTCCTAGTTCCACTGTCCTTTTTGAGATGTGGGGACCAGAACTGTATGCAGTACTTCAGATGTTGTTTTACCATTGATTTGTACAATGGCATAATATTTCATCACCCGTTTTAGTCTCTACTCCCTTCTTTTAAATACCCCAAGCATGGAATTGGCCTTCTTCACTGCTGCCACACACTGGGTTAACACTTTTATTGAGTTGTCCGCTAGCATCCCAAGATCTGATCCATTGCAGACAGCTTAGAACCCATGACTAACCTATATGTGAAGTTCTGATTTTTTTTTTGCCCCAGTGTGCATCACTTTACATTTGTCTACATTGAAACAAACCTGCAATTTTGCTGCCCATTCCCCCAACTTGGAGAGATACTTCTGGAGCTCTTCACAATCCCCTCTGGTCTTCACCACACGGAAAAGTTTGGTGTCATTCGCAAACTTGGCCACCTCGCTGCTTATCCCTATCTCCAGGTCATTTATGAACAAGTTGAAAAGCACCGCCTCCAGGACCTTCTTCATTTCATTTGTTCCTTTTTTAACATTTTTGTCCCCCTTTTCTCAATAAAATGTTGCACAAGAGCTTTATAGATTCTGTTAAAGGCACAGTTGACCAAATATAGCACCTTGATTCATTCTCTGCAGCACTTAGGAAGCCAGTCCAGCTGCACAAGATTGTATCTAAAATGTTCCTTGCATTCTGTCGCAACCAGAAGGCAGTCAGTGGAATTCTGTGTTGCCTTTCCCTGCCATACGAACGTACAAAGCTACTGTACACCATGTCAGAGCATGAGTTCATAGAGCTTTGCACAGTCTCTACCAACTTGCAATGGCTTTCCAAGATCTTGCTTTGCTACCTGAAATGCTTTTTTAAAGATGTCTTTTAGTTCGGTCTCAAGGATTTCGTATAAAAAGCATGTGGGCTCCAATACATAGCTATAGTCTGTTCCAAGCACCCCTGCATACTAGGACAGTGCTTCTCAAACTGTGGGTCAGGACCCACTAGGCAGCTAGTCCAGGCAAGCCAGGAGTGTAGAAAACACACCGTAAAGTAAATTTGCCCCACTCTTGGAGTCAGGAAGGCCAACACATGGATGTGCACTGTCCTCTCTGACTCCGAGAGTGGTCCAAACGTGCTTTACGGTGCATTTGCGACACTCCTGGGCTAACACAAGGGACTTGTGCTGGCCTAACTCCAGGTTAGGATTGCGCCCTAGTTGGGTCACAAGCCGTTTTCAGGTGGGTTGCGTGGCAGCTAGTGAAGCCATCATTGAAAATATGGGAAGAAGGGAAACTAGAAAGGGGGGCGGCTATGTGGTTGTTTTGCGTCAAGATTATAAATAGTTCTTTTTTTTTCCCTTTCTGATTCACATTGCTCTTGGAAAATGGCTGAGAAATAACCAACTTATTGCTGCAAGCAGATTCTGGCCTGACATTACTTCCAGTGGGTCACGGAGAAATAGTCATTCTAAAAAGTGGGTCCTGGTGCTAAAAAATTTGAGAACCACTGTACTAGAGCATCAGTTTCTAAACTTCAAGAATAAACCCAGATAAACAATGATACCCATGAGGCTGCTAAAGGATGGCAACAGTTACTACTACTCATAGCAAAAGCCAGAAATGTGTTTCTGGATGTTCTAAACTGCAAACTTGCTTTTCCAGGGAGAGAATGATCCCATGTAAAGCAGGAAATCCCATTTCCCCAAGAACAGATGGGTCGCCAACCTTCATTGCCCTTTTCTCATCTATATTCCGCTTCCGTTTCATCTTCAAATCTTTTCCAATCACTTCATATAGATGTAAAACAGTAGTTGTAATTGAATGGAGCCTTGCCCATGGGATAAATAATGCATCATCACTATTTTGTGAGGCTGACATACTACCAATATAATAACTCCAGATGAATAGAGATATAACAACTAAAGGAATGACTCATCAGTCCCTTCTGTATTGTCTAGTAAGCAAAATACTTTATTTGCTGAGCAGAATTTAGTTACCAGCGGGGCAAACTATAGGCAGAGGGGCAAAATGTTTATGAAAGCACATCTTTAGAAATGGACGTTTCCAATATTTTTTTTTTCTGGGATTGAAATTAAACTTGTCTCAATTTGCCTTTTCTGAGATGTTTGTAATCTAGTTGCTTTTTTTTTTTTTTAAGAACTCATCCATTCTTTCCTTCCCTGCTGACGGTTGTCGTATCTGGTCCCTTGGATTCAAGATCCACATTGTCTTTCATCATTTAACTTTTCTCTGTTAATTCTGCTCATACTCTTGTCTCTACTTTGTTGAAGAAAACTATACTAGAAGACTATTGTATAGACTTTGAACTGCAGAGCAGTTCCCTCTTCTCTCCACCGACCTCAGACAAAGAACTCCCAGGGGGTAGCTGCATGCATGATGTTTTCAGTCCTACCTCAGTTTTGAGCATTAAGATGACTTCATTGGCAATCTGAAAAAGCTAACTATTTTATTACTGCCAGAAGCAATCTATCTATTCTTTTTTTTTTTTGCCCAGAAATAAAAAATACTCTTAACAGCCTAATCCTATGGGTTGTCCTACAACAGTGGCAAACATGCACTGAATCCAGGCCTCCTTAGTTGGACTCACGCTGCCTGCTTACTCTTTTCATACTTAAACCAGCTATAGAGCTGATGTAGATTTGAGGAGACCCATAAACTATCATAGGGCTTACCCCAAAGACACATCCTGATGCCCTCCTATCATAAGATGTGGTGGTGCCTCCATTGTGCCAGCTCCATTGGTGCAAGTGGCAAGGGAAAGGATTGAGTTTAATAAAATTTGGTAACTCTAGAAATTATTGCTGTTGAGACGATACCATGCTTGTCTTATCTACACTTAACCTTTACATAGAATTGACATACCATGGCCATTTGGCTCCTCTGCTTACATTTTTAAATCTACACTTGTGTGAGGGAATGATACAAACTGATTAAAAATCTCCTCCTCGTAAATGCTATGTATTCTGCTAAAATGGTATCAGACACTCCGAAAACACATTTACAGCGCAATCCTATGTGTCTTTAAAATCCTATGCGTCTCTACTCAGAGGTCTCTACCTATTGAGTTCAGTGGTATCTACTTCCAAGTAAACTTCTATAGCAGGGGATTTCCAAACTTTTCTGTAGGAGGGCTACATTATATATTTTACATATTTTTGCAGGCTGAAAAAAAAATTATATAGGGCATAGGCAAATGATACATAGTTTTATATAGGGCACAGACAAATGTCTCTGGCTGATCCATTGTGAAACCCAGTTTATTTGTCTACACATGTGCAAAAATGACGCCATTTCCTCACTCACTGTTATTGAAAAGTCAACATGCAAAAACAGAATCTGTTTTCTTGCCAGGCATGAGGTTAACATTGAATAATTATGGTTTAAGGGCCTTAAACCCTATGGTCTTGGTAACTAAAAATGAGGGCTCGCCAGGCTGACACAGCTCTGGTTACACAGAAAGGGGTATGGCAGACAAAACTGCAGTCCAGTTGCATGGTTGGAAAATATTCTTAAGTTCCTGAGGGCTGGATAAAATCTTGTGGCAGGACAGATTTGGCCCTGGGCCGTAAAGTGGAGATCTATAGGATGCAGCCCTCAATTTTTTTTAAAAAAGTAAAAACTTGCTAATTTTTTGCATTATTTTTGTGGATTAGAAATAGAGATATGTTGTTTATTTGTCTCCTGCCAAGGGGAAAGGTCTCCTCACTTTGAGAACCATTGACGGAGTCAAGCCATTAAAAATTTGGATTCAGTTTTCGTTCAAACTTATGAGTATATTTTTAAACTTGGTTCAGCCACTATATAGATGACTCAGGGCTCAATCCTATCCGACATTCCAACGCTGATGCAGCCATGCCATCTGGGTGTGCTCTGCATCCTAGAATGGACAGGCAGTCACAGAGACCTCCTCAAGGCAAGGGAATGTTTGTTCCTTTACGTCAGGGTTGCATTGCGGCTGCATTGGCATAGGATTGTGCCCCCAATAAACCACTGTTTATTCAGTGCAGAATGTAACATGATCCCACATACCCCTCACATCCTTGATTCACATCTTTTCCATGTTGTGGTTTGTTTAAAGCACTACCCTGTAGCTGGTCCAAAGCTTGAGTGGTACTCGAACTGTGGTTTATTAGCTGTAATTAGCACTGAATAGTTAGTTCAAATGCTGGTTTAATCATGACTCATAAATTACAGTTCTGGATACAGACAGAGTGGCAGTTTAAACAAATTCCAGAGCTGAAGAGAGAGGGCCCTGGGTCCAAGCACGTCCACAACCAAGTCAGTCTGGTTTATTTGGTTCCCAGTTTATTTGGTTCCCTGAATACATGCTCACTAATTTTTAAAAAGTGGTTTGGTCACTGGATAAGATAGTTTGAATCAGTGGCATCACTAGGGTTTGTGTCATTTGGTGCGAGAGCTCATTGTGTCACTCCCATGATGGATCTCCTTCTGTATTGGATCATAAAGAATAAATTATAATATCGGATTCACAACTTAAATGCAGTGGCATTACTAGGGTTGGTGTAACCCCCTTAACTCTATTTTTCTTAATATATAACAGTACAGGTCACTCAATAAATCAGTGGCCAACTTGATGACATTCGCACAACTGAATAAGAGTTCTAGTATGATCTCTGATACATGGAAATGAGAGTTGACTCATACTGACACATTGTTGGATCACTGCTGAATCATAAGAACACCTTTGGCTCTCAGAACAATCACAGCACAACCCTAACCAACTTTCCAGGACTAGGCTAAGGGCAGTGCAGCTCTGCGGTAAGGGAACAAACAGTCCCTTAGCTTGAGGAGGCCTCTATGACTGCCCTCAACTGCAGGATGCAGCACATGCCCCATTGCCACAGCTGTGTTAGTGCTGGAATGTTGGTTAGGATTGCATCCTCAGTCACACTGGTCAGTTTTGAGTTAAGAAAATCCATTCTTTGTTACATAAGGCAATGTGTGTTCCTTTTCTGGTTATTTCTGGGTGGTTGTTGTTGTTTTGGCTATATCCTTTAGTAGGATAGAGATATTACAACATGGTTTGTTTCACTGCATTCTGCATTATATTCCACATCAAGTTATATATAATATGATGATATTATTAAAAAAAAAAACAACCCAAGATTTTACTATTTTGGCCAGTAGTCAGTCAGTCAGTGTCTCTCTCTCTCTCTCTCTCTCTCTCTCTCTCTCTCACACACACACACACACACGCACACGCACACACACACACACACACACACACACACACACACACACAGGAAGAGAGAGAGAGAGAGAGAGAAAGCACGCGCACCTGTGCACACACCCCTGTATTCACTTTTATATGATTTATGCATTCTGTCCCCATTGCCAATGCTCTAACCAAGTGGTTCTCAAACACTTTTCAGGGGCCCTAGAGCAGTGATATTTAAACTAGTGGGTCGCGACCCACCGGAAGTACCAGAAGCAGGGCATTTTCTCTTATGGAAAAGGTGTTGTTTGTTCAAAGGTTTTGAGAATCAAGGTTTTTATTTTTTGTAAATCTCCAAAACATATACAGTACATTCCAAAACATACATTTTTTAAAAAATGGACTTTCTGCTGGAACATTGTTCTCTTTTGCTATCAATATAGCAGCATAAACAATTTGTCATCCTGTAAATGAAACTCTTAACATAAGAACATAAGAACATAAGAAGAGCCCTGCTGGATCAGGCCAAGGGCCCATCTAGTCCAGCTTCCTGTATCTCACAGCGGCCCACCAGGTGCCCCAGGGAGGCATGAAACAACAAGATGCTTGCATCCTGTTGCCACTCCCTTGCACCCGGTACCAGTAGCCCACCACCTTTGTAAGGAGGTTGCACAATCCATCATTGCCTATAGCCCACGATGGACCTTTCCTCCAGAAATCTGTCCAATCCCCTCTTGAAGGCATCAAGACCAGATGCCATCACCACCTCCTGTGGCAAGGAGTTCCACAGATTAACTACCCGCTGGGTAAAAAAAGTACTTCCTTTTATCTGTTTTAACTCTCCCAACCCTCAGTTTTAGCGGATGCCCCCTGGTTCTGGTGTTTTGAGAGAGGGAAAAGAACATCCCTCTATCGACTCTATCCCTTCCATGCATAATTTTGTATGTCTCAATCATGTCCCCCCTCAGGCGCCTTTTTTCTAGACTGAAGAGCCCCAAACACTGCAGTCTTTCTTCATAAGGGAGGTGCCCCAGCCCCGTAATCATTTTTGTCGCTCTCTTCTGCACCTTTTCCAACTCCACTATGTCCTTTTTAAGATGTGGCGACCAGAACTGCACACAATATTCCAGGTGTGGCCTTACCATCGATTTGTACAATGGCATGATAATATTGGCTGTTTTATTCTCAACCCCTTTTTTAATGACCCCAAGCATGGAATTGGCCTTCTTAATTGCTGACGCACACTGGGTCGATACCTTCATTGAATTGTCCACCAGCACCCCAAGATCTCTCTCCTGAGCTGTCACAGACAGCTCAGAACCCATTAGCCTATAGGTGAAGTTTTGGTTTTTTGCCCCAACGTGCATCACTTTACATTTGTCTACGTTGAAACGCATCTGCCATTTGGCTGCCCATTCCTCCAACTTGGAAAGATCATTCTGGAGCTCTTCACAATCCTTTCTGGTTTTTACCACCCGGAAAAGTTTTGTGTCATCTGCAAACTTAGCCACCTCGCTGCTTATCCCTGTCTCCAGGTCATTTATGAATAAGTTGAAAAGCACGGGCCCCAAGACAGATCCCTGGGGCACTCCACTTTTCACCTCTCTCCATTGTGAAAATTGCCCATTGACCTCCACTCTCTGTTTCCTGGCCCTCAACCAATTCTGGATCCATAAGAGGACCTGCCCTCTTATTCCCTGACTGTGAAGTTTCTTCAGCAGTCTTTGGTGGGGGACCTTGTCAAATGCCTTCTGAAAATCTAGGTATATGATATCCACAGGTTCACCCACATCCACGTGCCTGTTGACCTTTTCAAAGAATTCTAAAAGGTTTGTGAGGCAAGACTCTTCTAGAAGCTGCATTGCTTCCCACCCTTTACAATGTCTATTTTCAGTCAATTAAAATTCCTAGAGCAAATAAAGTGGAGATGAAATACTCACTAGTAACAGAAGGCTGAGATAATGATGCAGATATTAGTACATGTGCATGTTGATGGACAGAGCTTTCCAATTTTTCTCCACTTAACACTCTTGTCTATTTAAGCATTGCTAAGAGAAGGGTAAGAAAAAATCTGTGGATTGTATGTTTTTCTCTGAATTCTTCCCTCTTATCATATAAATTGGCACCAGCCTAACATTAACACAGATGTTGGTGATGGTAAATGCTGACCAAGATTACATCTTTAATTTTATTTAACAGATCAGGACATTATATGGCTGTTCCTGGTGGTGTTCTGCATTAGATTGTGAGCCCTCTTGGGACAGGGAGCCATTTAACTTTATTGTCATTTGCCTGTAAACCGCTCTGGGAACTTCATGTTGAAAAGCGGCAAATAAATACTTTTTGATTGATTGATTGATTGATTGATTGATTGATTGATTGATTGATTGAT
>JAJKFI010000029.1:10679809-10706638 GCA_029204185.1 Lerista edwardsae
GATTGATTGATTGATTGATTGATTGATTGATTGATTGATTGATTGATACATCTGTGCAGGGCCAAAACAGTTGCGATGCAGGTGATACATGGCTGGTCCTTCTCATTTTTTTCAACTTTTAGAGAAGCCATGGGAGTGGGTCCCAATTTTGATTGGTGCAGTGCTGCTATAAAAGGGAAAATTCTAAAACATACCCCAATGCCGCCTCCACCCCTCTGTTATTGCCTCCAATGGAAAAAGTACAGGCATGATAATGAAAACTGTATTTTTTTCCATTACAGAATTAATATAAAACTTTGGAAGAAGCAATTCCAATTTGAGGAATGGTTAATTCTCTCCCTCCGGCACAGCTACTCCAAATCAAAATTTGAGTACTCCATGCTGTAGTAAAGTACTTTTTTTGAAGTTGGGAGAGCTGATACCAGCTCTTCCATGGTATTCACTATATCTTTTGGCACATACTTGGTAACTTTAACTATTACATTTACAGTAACTGTAAAGTTTCTGATGTAATTCAAAATCATGTTGCTATTTCTGTTACTCTGGTTCTTCTACGATATTAGATGTGTGTGTTTAGCAAATTGTTTTAGAAAGTTATTATACTGCAAAATCAATTTAAAACGTCTTATGCATGACTACTTAATTCAATGAGACAGTTGTGTAGCTCAGGTGAGGACAGGGACTACAGGGCGCCAGGTATCACGCCTTGAGGTGGGTGGCAAGCATCCAAGGGCACCTTCAAAAAAAAGTTGCACCCCCTCCACTATCTGAAAAAGACTGCTCGATTCTCAATATTTTTTAAAAAGGTGGTTTGCAAACCTTCTCAGGTCCTTTCAGGGGTGGCCGAAGTTGGCTGCAAGCCCGCAAGGGGGTGAGGAGTTGCAAAGGGGGCACAGGGAAGGTATTGCAGCAGTGAAGAGGCTTCTTGCTGCTGCTGTGCCTGTTGCTGCAAACCTCACCCCCCAATGGCACTCTGAGCAGTCATCCACCTCCACCCGTTTTTGAGAAAATAGGCAAGAAAGCCGTCAGAGCATGAAGCGTGCCATAACCAGAAGTAATTGGTGGTTACATTATCACGTCACTGCAATTGCGTCTGGTTCAGGCACTTCGGGGGTGTGTGTGTGTGTGTGTGTGTGTGTGTGTGTGAGAGAGAGAGAGAGAGAGAGACTGCAAGTCATAAGGGCCAGCTATGTCACTGCAACAAGACTTATTCCCAAGTAAGTGCGTATAGGTTTGCAATCCCAATTTGATATGCACTTATCTTGTAGGACTACTTTGACTAAAATGCAAATGTATTTTTTAAAACATCAATAACCACAAATAGGTTCTTTAAATGCAGTTTTTTTATTTAGTTTTTTCCCTCCATTGCTATATTTTAAACTCCAGATTTATCATGGATGTAGCCTTTCTCAGTTGATCAGTCAGTTTGAAAAGGAGTCTTGAATGTTTACAAGATATTCATGTAGTGGCTATTACCCTTTTTTTGCCTGGGTTTCCCCCCCCTCTATTTTGAACATTTTTAGCACCTTGGAAATTGCCGAGTCATCCAGATACTGTAGTCATTGTCCTTTGTGGTGGTGGTTTGACCTTCTTCCCTAACTGACTGCTAAACAAAGAACTTGACTTTGAGGCGACACACTGGGTCAAGAAGCCCATCTGATTTTCAGGATCCCTGATGACATCCCTCAGACTTGACAGACATAGCAGGATTAACAACCATAGACAATATGAAGTGGGATCACGCACACCCCTTACGCTGTTGCCAGAAGCATCTGATGCTTCACAAGGTGTTACCTACTTACCTTGCTGCAAGTGTGGGTGCTGAAACCAGGACAGAGTCAGTAACTGGTAGGAATGGTACCCAGTTAGTCACATCAGTGTTTTTGTTTTGCTGTTCTGTTTACTGCTTGCATCATCCTTGCTGGAGGCAAGCACCATTTTGAAGGCCCCTGCAGCCTCTGGCAGGACTCTGCATAGCGGATAATGAGAACAGACGTGCAGATAATGAGAGGTAGGTAGCAATTCTGCCCCTTGTAGATAAGTGAATTAGCAGATAGTGAGTTCATGTATAAGGAGAAATGACTGTACTTACCCATGGGAGCAGGTGGAGGGGTGGGGTCTATCACACTAAATTTTAAAGAGACCTCCTCGGGTTTGGGGCTATCAGATCTTTCCCAAAGCTTCTGTCTGTGCTTTCTAGGTTTAGCCGGTGGCAGTGAACAGGACCTTTTGTCCAGTGCAATCACAGAATTACCCAATCAGAAACAGGGAGATAGGTGCTGTCTTCCACTGATAGGTGCAGTAGCTGCTTTGCTCTCTGTTTTCCCTTGTGGTACCCAATTTGAAGTTGAAGAATTGTGACAGATTATATTCGTAATTACTTTCAACTATGTGAACCTCTTGTTATTCCAGTTGTCACTGTCATGATTCTTGGTGATTACCCACTCAGTGTTCATTGTTGGAGAACTATGGATGCACAGACGTTTTGTAAATTACTTTTAAGACAGCATCTAGTGGACATAAGGCGTAAAAATTGCAGAGGTGTAAATGGCAGAAATCTATGCAAATATGATTTGTAAGGGTACAAATTACTGTACCTTACTGTGACAAGAGTGTATCAATTAATGAAATTTTAATGAGGGTGGGTATAGAAAACAAAACTTAGAGGGGTGGAAAACAGGCTGATGTGTGAAAAGAAAGAACAAAAATAATAAGAAAAAAGATAATGCTAACTGGGCAAGAGGCTCTTTTTCAAGTGGTGTCCTCTTATATTTAGCAGGGGGAGAGCAATTGTCCCTCTTCACCCCAGCACAGTGTCTTTCTCGTGGCTGTTGCTGGTGGTGTTCTCCATTCTTTTAGATTGTGAGCCCTTTTGGGACAGGGAGCCATTTAACTTTAATGTTATTATTTGCCTGTAAACCGCTTTGTGAACTTGTGTTGAAAAGCGGTATATAAATACTAGTGATTGATTGATCGATTGTTTTGATTGTTTTCTTTAGAATTTTTTACTGTTCTTTAGAATTACTGTTCTTTAGCTTAAAACATGCCCTCCACTCATCCATGAGCTCAACTAATAGACGGGTATATACAGGAATTCCAGTAGCCCCATAAATGGCGTCCAGGTTGCTTGCAATTGCTTCATTATTTTCCTGTTACCATTCCAGTATTTTTTTTTTACCCACGTGATTTTGTTCATGAGCATCACAAACCAGGACTTTCTCAAACACGATTGTATTACCATGGTGCCTGTCTCTTTCTCCATGTAATAGATAGCAACAGTTACCTTAATTTTTTAATAAGTATTTGACTTCTCATTTTAAGTTAGGGATCTATGTTCCCTATAGATCGATACCTATACACAGTAGGTATAGTCAGTGGAGTTATTGGGATCTCATAATCTATGGTAGAAGCTTCTTCTTTCCAGTACTTCTAAATCTTTTTGCACAACACATATTTTAAAATGTTCCAATCTTTATCCCGCATCTTCAACATACATTACTTTGTTCCCAATATTATTTAGGAATTTTGAAGAGAGTATAATGCCACCTATGTAGGATTTTAACTGATTCTTCCTAGAGCATGTATCTTGACCCAATTTGATCATGTTCAGTCACATGTATCTGTTCCTAGTGTTCTTTTATTAAATTCATAGTAAGGTCTTTTTCTCATTTTCCTGCAAGATTAACTCTTCATTTCCAGGAAGAACCCTTCCTTTCTTCATTATATTTAAGTGGTTGTTCAAATGCATCAAGGCCTGTTTAACTTTCAGGTACTTTCCTGTACCTGTGTGCTGTTCCTGATTTGAAAGTATTGGAGGAAAAACGATGGTGTTTCCCAGTATGTATTGTGGGTCAGATATTCATAGCATTCAATTGCATCATAGTCCACCCAATCAATTTATTTGGTTGTCATGTTTAATCCAGCCCTTCAATTAGGTTAATTGACCTGCCATTATGAGTTGTTCAAGTATATGACTGAGGCCAAAGGGGAGCTATCTGGAAACAATTTATTTCCTTCTTTTTTGTATTGCCTCTCTAAGGGCGCAGTCCTAACCTGGAGTTAGGCCGGCACAGTTAGGCCAACAAAGTTTGGCTGACACAAGGGCCACCATAAAGTAAGTGTGGACCACTTTCGGATTCAGGGAGGCCAGCACACAGATGTGTACAATCATCTCTGACTCTGAGAGTGGTCCAAACATGCTTACAGTGTGCTGACCAAACTTTGCTGGCCTAACTGTGTGGGCCTAACTCCAGGTTAGGATTGTGCTCTAAATTGCATTATTCCTTTTACTTTAGGAGCAATATTGAGGCAGTTCAGGGGCAATATTTTCTATTTTGTTCAACCTTCCAAAGATTAGCACCATCTGGACCATAACATTGCAGTAGAATGACTATCATGGCTGCTGATAATCCCATGATATTACAGTGGTTATTTCCAATCCACATCTTCATTAATTTCTGCATGGTCTGTTTTTAAAGGCACCTTTTCTTATATTTTTTCTTATAAGAAATTTCTTATATAAATTTCATAAATGAACATTGGATGTGTTCTGCCATTTTTGAGTTGCTCTTACAAGCATGCCATTATAAAAATGTTTTAAAATGAAGCGCAAGTAGCATGGATTAAATAATCCTCCTGACATCAAAATTCAATTTATGCCAGTGTTTGCTGTATGGAGATAAGTGCCCAGTGCACACTAATATCAAAATAGTGCAAAGGCATTTAGATAGATACACCTGTGCTTTTTTAACCCTTAATGGCTATTTAGATGTAAAAAATGATAGCCAGCAGCAAGCATAAATATGATCCAGAATGGTCTGATGGTTTTTAATAGACCATGCTTTCAAGTTGCAGGACCTATCTTCATCTAACATACAGTAATTACAAACGTTTTTACCTATGTCTAGGCATAGTAAATATGCCTCTACAATTTAGCCCTGGGTTCTATATTTGCAAAATATTATACTGATATATAGCAGTATAACATTGGCTTTTGGGATCCATCTATGTGTTAAATGCTAGCTTTCATATTGCATCTGTTGGTTATGTTCTATATGACAATAGCAATTTTTTATTTTATTTTAAAAGACTGCCATTATCCTCTTTTTTCCAATTTCTTACATAAGAATGACTTCTATAGGGTTGACTCAGAGAATTCTCAATGGTGACAGATGGTTTATTCTCAATCTTGTTCACTATTTTAGCATGACTATTAAAATTTTTGGGAACTGGAAGGCAAATGCATCAGTTAAGGGGAGGGAATGTATGTGAAAAACCTGTAAGTTTATTAACAAGTGCAACTATGATGATCACTGCTACCATTGAACATACTGGGACCGTATATAATATATATTGTAAATAACTTCACAAATAGTGCTTATATAAGCACTATTTGTAAAGTATCATTAGTAGCCAACATGGTAATGAGATTCTTCTAATCCCATATATATTGTTGTCCTACCATTTTTCTTTATATTGCTATATATTTTAAAAAAACATTGCGTTAGATGAGTTTTGCAAAAGGATATCACTTTTATGAGGCTAAGTTGTTGCATATTTGCTTGTGCCTCAAATAGCTAGATTATAGTTCTATAAATGTTTTCTTCAGTGGTATCATTGTACCCATTTATGATATCCAGATTTTAGTTGACATAGAAGTGATGGATTTTTATTATAGGAAGGTTGTTTTCTTACCTGTGTTTTTGCTGTGTTTCTGTTTGATTTTTAGCAGATGGTGAACTTTCTCTCTCTTGTGCACCACTTCTCAAATTACTGCTTAGTCATTCACAGATGCCAAAAACTCTGTCTTTATGACTGACATTTATAGGTAGACAGACTTCCTTTAAATGCCTGAAAAATGTAGGGGTGGGGGAAAGAGCTTCCATGAAGCAGACATTTTAAATTACTATTAAAGGTAAAGGTTTCCCCACGATCGAATGGTCTAGTCGGGACCGACTGTAGGGGGCGGTGCTCATCTCCGTTTCTAAGCCTGTAGAGCCAGCGTTTTGTCCCAAGGACAAGCTTCCGTGGTCATGTGGCCGGCATGACTCTACGCCGTAGCGCACAGAACGCCGTTACCTTCCCACCGAAGTGGTCCCTATTTATCTACTTGCATTTAAGTGCTTTCGAACTGCTAGGTTGGCAGGAGCTGGGACAAGCAACTGGAGCTCACTCCGTCACGCAGTCTTGAACTCCCAACCTTCCGGTTGGAAAGCCCAGCAACAGCAGCTTAACCCGCTGCACCACCACGTCCCTGTTTAAATTACCATTACCCTTTATTTTTTTTAATGCATAATTCAGCACCTCTTGATTTTTCCAGTGGTATGACTCCCACTCTTGCTTCATGGTGGGTCACCATCCTGCTGGCCAAGCTGACTGGACACATCCAGAGACCTGGGAATGCATGTACATTGCTGGTCATGTTTCAAACTTTAATGAGATAGGTTGGAGGATGGATATGGCAGTGCAAATACAAAAATAATTATTTTCTGAGTAATTCATAAAGCATATAAGGTTGTGAATATATCCTCCAGTGAAATATTTCAAAATTTCACTTTTCTCTCGCATCCCTCAAAACAGAAATACTGTTTCTTGCCTTTTTGCTTATATGCTCATTTGTTTACAAGATTTATAAATTGCTTTTTTAGTTCAAACTTCCAAACCAGTTTATATAAACATTTGTCACAAATGTGCTTCACGGAATAATTGCAACGGCTAATGCCCGTGTAGTAATTGCGGTACTGGTGCTAGTCCACATTACCATTGGGCTGTTAGTTTCATAGTCATAAATGTTATGTTCAGCTCTTTGGGATCTATTTCATGGCCAAAGTCAGTGGAACATTGTGTAACTGTCATCTATTCAGATGGGTGAGGAAGAGGCTTGACAGGGAAAACTGTGAAGGCAAGAAAGCACTATGATTCAGGTGGTTTTAGCTGAGTAAGAGAAGGTTCTGGGAGGCATCCCTAGTTTTGCCTGAATACAGGCATCTCCCGCATATTCGACAGGTTAAGAAGCAGAGCACACAAAAACCAGAAATTGTCAAGAGACAGAATGGAGTTTTTTTAGCTTACAAATGCTAATTGCCAACTCAAATGCTAATTGAAATGCTTTCACCTAAGAGAGGCAAACTGCTTGACACTCTCCTTTTGCCTGTAAATACAGATTGCTGGAGAGAATCTACTGCTTAAATTGACCCAATAGCCTTCCCTTCTACATCCATGTGTATGCACACTTTCTGTGCTGAGTGAAAAGGTCAAAAGAGCAGATAATCCAAAAATGTCCTGTCAGAAAGTGGGGGATACCTGTATATTTTTACAGTAGATTTGTTCTAATTACATTGGCTGATTCTGTGTTTTTCTTTTTTTTCATTGTAGGCATCCAAGCTTTGCATGATATGAAAAGATTTGAAGAAAACAAAAATCAACCGTCTGTCTTAGAAATCTGCAGGAAGAACATGCATATTTTTACTTTGGAACTGTATTTTGAATAAATACCTTTTGGTCATCTTCACAAATGCATTTGGTATCTTACAGCAAAAATGGATAAAATTGGAACTTTGACTCTGGCAGAAATACTTTCAGGAAGAAATCTGATAGGAATATTGCAGTTGTTTTGCGACACATTTTGTAGAACGCTATAGACTTGTTTACTAGCTTGAATCTCAGTTCAGCTATAACAAACTAGTCCTTAAGTGAATAAAAAGGGAGCCTTTCTGGATACTTCTATTGAACATGACTCATGGAGAAGAGCTTGTCTCTGAGATGCACCAGGATTCTGTTGTTCTAACTTACCTAGAAGGATTACTAATGCATCAAGCAGCAGGAGGTTCGGGTTCTGTGGTTGACAAAAAGCCTGTTGCGCCTGGTGCAGAGGATGAAAACTTAAAGGTTTCTGGAAATGCATCTCCCAGCTGTCAGAGAGATGGTCCAGTTCCTAACACACATACATATCGAGGTTCTGGCATGCTGCATCACAAAAAGGCAAGGCTGTTACAGTCTTCTGAAGACTGGAATGCTGCAAAGAGAAGACGGTTGTCTGATTCCATTGTGGATTTAAATGGAAAAAAAGAAGCTTTGTTAGCTGGCATGGTTGAAAATGTGCCTAAAGGCAAACAGGATAGCACATTACTGGCCTCTTTGCTTCAGTCGTTCAGCTCTAGGCTGCAAAGTGTTGCCTTGTCACAACAGATTAGGCAGAGCCTCAAGGAGCAAGGATATTCCCTCAACCATGATTCCCTACAAGTTGAGAAAGACTTAAGGTGCTATGGTGTTGCATCTAGTCACTTGAAGACACTATTGAAGAAGAGCAAAGCAAAAGATGAAAAAGTGGAGACCAGTCTGCCTGAGCTAACAACAAATCTGGTTAAAGACCGTTTTATAGAGTCCTCGCATACAGGACAGAGTGCTCCTAAGGTAATAAATGAGCCACTGTCTTGTGCTGCAAGATTACAAGCTGTTGCAAGCATGGTAGAAAAAAGGTCTAGTCCTGCTACATCTCCTAAACCAAGTGTGGCTTGCAGCCAGTTAGCTTTGCTCCTTTCAAGCGAAGCACACTTGCAGCAATACTCCAGGGAACATTCTCTAAAAGCACAAAATGCAAGTCAGATTGCAAGTGAGAGACTTGCTGCTATGGCAAGACTGAAAGAAAGTACTCCAAAAGATGTTGGCCATTTCAAACTGTCAAAAGGAATGGAAAGCCATCTGAATGGTCAGGCAAGATCGTCAGCTAAATCAATAAGCAACAAAAGCAATACTGCATCTTTTCAGAGTCCTATGGGCATAATTCATTTATCTCCAAAAAGCATAAGCTACAAAGCAACAATGGAAAAAAATCATGTGAAACCACCTACCAACAGCAGTTTACTTTTGCACCTTCTTAAAAACCACAGCACTACTAAGCAGACTAAAGGGTATGAGCTGAATGAGAGAGCCGGTATTTTTGAAGAGAGTAGTACACCAACCACTGTTGATGAGTACTCAGACAATAATCCTAGTTTTACAGAAGATGATAGCAGTGATGATGAAAGTTCCCATTCCAACTGTCTTCCCATTGACTTATCTTTCAAACAAAAAACAAACAAGCCAGACTCTGGGCAGCCAGCTTCTCTAGATAATTTAACCCAATCCCTGCTTCATAATTGGGACTCAAAAGTTCCATGCCTAGAGGATGTAGAAGAGAAGGATTCCTCTAAAAGTTCTAAGCTGAATCCACATCAGAAAGTAACTTTGCTTCAATTATTACTTGGCCATAAAAATGAAGACAGTGCAGAGAGAAATACAGAAACTGAAGGAACAGTAGTTATGGCCGATGTGGCAAAATTTAATTTACCAACCGGTAACAGAACTCCTGTGACTGACTGCTCTAGTGCAAATCGAATTACTCCAATAAGCACTCCGCCCTTGCTAACCTCTGCAAAGGCAGATTCACCTATCAATCTTTCACATCATTCTCCTTTATTGGTTAAACATAATTCACCACCATACACCTGCATCATACCGCCAGAAAGGCTAATTAATCCAGCTTCTAAACACTTGATAGATCTTTCAGTCCACAAAGAACTTCAAGGAACGAAGCAGAACAGAAATGAAATGGTACAAAAATCTTCCTCGTTTAGCGCTAGCAAATTATTACAGAACTTGGCTCAATGCGGGGTACAGTCTTCCATGTCTATGGATGAGCAAAGGCAAACAGGCAAACAGATGATAACCCTAAACACAGAGAAGCCCATAGGATTGATAGATGGGTTAAATAGCTCCCTGCTTACTAACACATCAGGTACACTTGAAGAAAACAAAATACTCAGTCAGCCTTTACCCTCAGACCAACGTTTTCCCAGTTCTGAAATTCAGAATCTGCTTGAAAGACGCACTGTCCTCCAGCTGCTGCTGGGAACTTCCAACAAAGGTTTGAGTGAAACAAAAGAGAGGATGCTTTCAAAAGAAGAGAGTTTACAAGACCCAACAGAAAAGACTTCGAATGAACAAATATTGACTGTTAAAATAAAAGCTGAGCCTTCCGAGGAATCAGATATCCTTCAGAATCCGAATGCACAACAAATAAGAGAAAGTATTAATAAGAAATTTCAAGGACTAGCTCATTCATTAGAAAGAAACACAGCTTCTTCTCCAGCATCAGAGGAATTTAAACCCGATCCTCTCTCACCTCAAGACTTTTCTTTTTCAAAGAATGGCCTACTAAGTCGATTGCTGAGACAAAATCAGGATGGATATGCTGCAGATGATCTGGACAAGAGCCACAGAAACAGTGAGCGGACATTTCTGGAATCAAAAAGTCACAGCACAGTCCCTAAGAAGAGGAAACTGCATTCTGAGCCTTCAGAAAGCTCTTTAAAAGTACTGAAAGGTAACAAAGGTAGCATGTCTGATTCTGCAGACAATCATAAGTCTTCTGCAGATGCCTTATATGGGTCTGGGTTCAACCAGAAAGAATTGAAATTCAGCAGAACTGATGTTGAGTTAAAATATTCTTCATGTCACGGTTCAAATAATGAAAGTGAAAGTAGGAGCTGGTCTAGAGAAAGCAAAGGGTTTAATGTTTTGAAACAATTGCTTCTCTCAGAAAATTGTGAAAAAGATATGTCTCTGCATAGGAGCAGTTCAGCAGTACCTGATAACAAAAAGAAAGGAAGCAAAAATAATCTAACAAATAATAGTAAAACTGAATTTGGTGTCTCTTCAGTAATGGGGAATCCTGGGCAGCTGTCCAATTGTTTTGATCACCGAACATTTCAGTATTCAGTTGCAATGAAGAGTCCTGCCAGTTCTCCCTACAGCGAGCGTTTGGGAAGTACAATGTCATCCAAATCTGAAAGTGATCAGTTTAATGTTTGTCATGTACCTAATGAAAAGGGGCCCATCAAATGGGTTATTGCAGACGTGGACAAAAATGAGCATGAGAGAGACTCCCCCAGACTGACCAAAACAAATCCCATATTATATTACATGTTACAGAAAGGCGGAAGTTCTGTTCAGGAAACACATGGCAAAGATGGTTGGAGTGAGACATCGCTTGCAGAAAATTCAGCAGCTATCACATTCAAGAAAGAGTTATTGCCTGTCACAGAATGTAAAATACCTTTTCATAATATAAGAAGTCCTTACAATAGCCATTTAGATAATAAGGTGTCCCTCCAACACAATGTGAATGGAGGCGTTTATGGACTCTTAGAAAAAGTATTAACAATAAAAAAAGAACCGGAGTAAATTATAATCATATGAAGTGTTTACAGTCAGGTTTAAATCGTTGCTTTTTTTAAGTGTTGTATAAAGCTAGCATGATTTGAGAAAAGCATGGTATAAATGAAACATGGTTTTGTTTGATAAATGTTTCTGCCGCTATTTAAAAAACATGTAGCTATTTTCTTCATTTTTTACTTTACAAGAAACTTGTCAGGTGGGGATTGACACATGAATTGTTGGTTGTCTAAACATCCATAAGAAGTCTGTGGCTTGGGACATAGGCCTCACATGCACATACTTTTGCTGACATAGTTCAGACTTCTCATGATAAAGATTTTAGCCCATTTGGTTCTGCATCACAAGTAGTCACAAATTCCACAATTGGTGGGGCCGGGGCCTCCCAAGGAGCTGAACCATTACTTATAGGTTTTGTGAATCTGAACCTCATGGGTGGAATTCTTTATACCTACCTAGACCAGTGTAGGAACAAAAACAGAGGAAGCAGAACTGGTGCTTGGAAATGTGTACACACATTTACACGTGTCCTTATTTGGAACTGCTGGTGTTACACATACATAATGTAACATGCAGCCTACACTGGTGGCGGAGCACTTTGCACCATTTCATCTACCTGTATGATATAGTTCCCTTTTTGAAGGTCTGGGTACTGGGGCAGTATAAATTTCCTTTTTAATACATTTGTGAATGTGAAGAATTTTGTTTATATAAAATGGAACACTCAGACCGAGGTATTAGTCTATTGTGTTTGTAGTACTTATCAGTGTTACCTAGAGAAATGGACAGGAATCAAACTCTTAGTGCTTCCAAAATTACTTTTAATTACATTTTAATTTGGGAAAGCAACAACAATTTCTCTAGTTGCATTTGGGGGGGAAAAAGCCTCCCAGAGAGATAGTCAGATGGAAATCATCCAAAGTCTGGATTATGCTTTACCTTTTGTATGTATAAAACAAATAAAAGACTTGGAGCTATGCTGGAAGTCACAGATTCATATCCATTTTACTTGTTTCTTCATTTACACTGGTTCAAAAGTTAAAGTCTGATCTTGAGATGAAATAAGTGAAGGAAGTTGAGATGTTCCAGAAGTAATTTTTTTTCTTTTAAAAAAAGAAAATAGAACGGTTAATCTATTAGTTTGATGCATTTGTACAACAGGAGCACTAAGTCTAGATAATGAAAAACTATGTTACTAGAATACATATTGGCTTTGATCCAAAAAGCTGTCAAAACCTTGTGCATGCCCGGTAGGATCATGTGCTTCTTCCATTTTTGAGTGCCATGCCATATCTCAAAATGTTTGTCCAATTTTTGTCCATTTCAGAATTTGCATGTCAGATTGCTATTCAAAAAATGTAATCTGTCTTGCAAAAGAAATCTCTCTTGCAAAACTACTCATGCACTTGATTGGCTCTCACTCAGATTTCTTTTTGTAGTAAGGTGATATATTTATTAGTATCAGGGAGAGCCCAGTCCTATCCAACATTCCAGCGCTGATGCAGCCATGCCAATTGGGCGTGCACTGCATTTCATGGAGGGGGGAAGTTATGAAGGCCTCCTCAAGGTAAGGGAGGCCTTGTTCCCTTATCTTGGGGCTGCTTTGCAGCTGCATTGGCACTGAAATGTTGGATAGGATTGGGTCCTTAGACCAGGGATTTTCAACATTTCATCCGATGGCACACTTGAGAAAGGGCTAAAATTGCCAAGGCATGCTATCAGTTTTTTGACAATTGACAAGGCACAATGAACTGTCAGATGGAGGATCATCTCCCCCAAATACCTTACTAATACATGGCCCTCCCTCAAACTCCCATGGGACACCTGCAGACCATTCATGGTGCACCAATGTGCCGTGGCACAGTGGTTGAAAACTGCTGCCTTAGACTGTGAACAGCTCGTTTGTGGCAGGGGGCAAGTAAACCCTTCATGTCCCAGAATTAAGCAGAATATTTTGTAAATTGGAAGGGCGGAATGAAAATTTAAACAAAATGAAATAGAAATATAATTTAGTGTAAATATTAGTCTAGATATGCACATATACACACACCCTCATATAATAATTGGCAGCACGTTAAAATTTCATTTAGAATTAAGGAAGCAGATAAGGTAAGCAAAGCAAACCTTACAAATAGCCTAAAAATAAAGTAGCCTCAAGAACTCTCACTAATATGACTAAACTTCGTATCTCCCTCATAATTTCTAGGCAATATTTGCCTGAGAAAATCACTCAGAATTTGCTTTGAATTTTATTTAATCAAAATTCTTAAAGTATTGCAATAAGATGAACATTCTTATTCACTGTATCAGTTAATAAAGTTGGACTGATAAATTAGAATTCATTCTTAATTATAGATCTGAAGTTTCCAGTGGCTTCAAAGCTGTAACTTTCCCAAATTATATCTTAGGTTATTTTTTAAAAAGTATATCTTGCCTAAACTAAAGAAACAAAATTTTATTTAACCCAATTGAACTAGTTGGGAATCCTTCATTAATTTTGAGAGGATTACTAGTTTAGGGGAACAGAGTAATGTTCTGTTCAGCTCATCTGAGTGCAGAGATTTTGTGCAGAGTGCAGAGTAATGTTCTGTTCAGCTCATCTGAGTGCAGAGATTTTAACTATGGCAAAAGAATGTGTATAATTGCTAAGTGGATAAAACTTGGTATATGAAAGCATACATATTTTAATCATAATTTTAACTTGTATCATGATCCTGGCTACGAATTATATTTAAAATGTTTCGTTTTGTTTCATAATTAGGATCTAGACCTAGCCCATGAAAATCCAGATCTCACACATATACACATATTAACAATGTTTATATTTAAATTATCATTAATGGAGATAAATCCTTTTTTGGCCAAGTATTTAAAAAGTGATATTTTTTAGACTTCTCTGCAAAGTATTTCATTTATTTTTCTTGAAATTGTGTGTGTATGTAATTGTGACCCAGATTCTGTGTAGATTAAGATCTCTGAAGAAAACATCACTCATTTCCTCAAAGGGGCAAATTTATTTCTTTAGATAGACACAAGTGCAAATTGGCATAAAAAATTGGCTGGAACACTGTTGTAGCTCACTCTTCCTTCATTCCACTCCTATGAATCCTTGAAATGTATTTACGCATGCACTAATTCCATTACAAACATTTGTTACCTTATACTGTCTCAGCACAATCGTAAAGGCTGCATTTTGTACCCTAAAATTAATAAGATGTCCAGTGGCCTTTTCAACATAAATGCTAAAGTGATGATAATTCTAATAGTTATCAGTTTAGATATTTCCCCTTGGGTGATATTCACACAAATATTTAAAACCTCATAGGCAACAGTTATCTATGTTTTATGAACACGTACAACGATCACAAATTAATTTTCAGCACTGCAGATCTTATAAGGACCGCCATTATTACAACCCATCACTTTTACTTCCTGACACAGTGAACCTCAGAATTGGTAGTTCATGATATTTGAACCAAAAGGTTTCAAATACTTAATCAGCTGCCTTAACCGTTTGGCCAGTAAAATGTAGTTAAGCAAACGTAGGTTGAAATAAAGCCGCACTTGCTTGAAACCATGTTACATAATTCATGATAAGAAACACACAGCTACAAGGTAAAATGTCAGCATGCATATATTTGCACCAGAATCTTCCCAATCACATAGAAGACAGGGGATGGACAGTGTCATTCGAGCAAATAAATCATATGGTTTCTTCTATACCTTCAGTTTCTTCCTCGGTTATCAGAGCTCAGCTGGAAGCAAAAGCATTTAAGCAGGGCACTCCAGTAAAGTATGGGCCATAGTAGATGTGCACCTAAATATTCAATGGGGTCCAGTGGGGAGTAAATTTTTATCAATAGTACAAAACTGCAGTGGAATGCTGGGGCGTTTTAGAACTTTACCCCTCCACTGTTTTAACTTCAAGTGTGGGGGGCCCTGCCCTCAGGATCAAAAACACGGTGGGAAGAAAAAACTAGAACACAAACACTCCACCATCAGTAGGTTTTGTACAGGAGCCCTAGTTTCAAACAAAAAATGAAACATTGGCTTCTGCATGTTTAGGCACACATGTGTGTTGGCCTGAAGTCACTGGAGAGGACTTCCTGCATGTCTTACTCGCTTGCCTCTTGCTCAAAGGCGAGTCCATCCATCTGCTGCTTTTCAATATGATGGACGGATCCAGATGGACCTGCTACTACCATGTGTACACAGAAGAAAGGAGACATTCAACTGAAAATACAGTTGAATGCATGGCTGGAGTAGGAGTTTGACAAGAAAGGCAGCAGAAAAATAAGTACCTGTCTTGTTCTGTAAACTGAGAAGAATTAATGGAACTCTCTTGTTCCTTTGCCATTCTATAAAGGCAAACACAAGTATGGACTTTAGAAAACAAAATCCGACCTCCTGTTTTACTGAAGAAAATGACTTTTGGTTTTCATAGTCCTGCGCACATGTAGTTGGGAGTATGCCCCACTGAACACAGTGGGGCTTTCATCCACATAGAAGTACATAGACTTGGACTGCAAATCTGCAGTTTTGTACCAATTTGACAATAAATCCCATTGAATTCAGTGGAATCTCTCAGTAAATCTTAGGTTTTATACTAAGAAAAAAAATTTATGCGTGCGGCACTCATCTTGGGAAGATAGAACACAAAAGTTAGAAAGGGAAATCAGCCATGCGTTTACTTCTTAAGCTATATATTTTTTAAAAGAATAGATTATAAATTGTTTGATTTACATTTGTAAAAAAGCATTGATTTAATTTTCCCCAACATAACATCAATTTAAATGTGATAGCGTTGTCAGTGATGACAACAAAATATTGCCAGTTTATTCTCTGCTGTATCTTAGTTGAATAAATTGGTAAGTTATATATATTTTATATATATAATATACATATGTAAATATATAGACTTGTTACACATACATGTTGAAATTGGTTTTTAAAAAAGTGATGTAAATAGTGGTTTCTTTAATGGAAAAATACATATTTTGTATTCTATCTAATGCAAAGGAATAAGCATTTTAATCTTTTTGTTATGTATATTCCATGTATTAAGTGTAAATATGATCACATAGGTTTAAAAACTTTTTGCATGTATGTATACAGTTGCAAGTCTGGAAGAATGTATAGAAAATGTTTTATTTAAAATCGTGATTACCTGCTGCATGAAAAATGCATGGGGGACCCTATGCATCTCTGCAATGGCAAAAATGTCTTAAGTCAAACCAGATGTTTATCACACAACTGTATTCTGTTTCTGGACATGACTTCTGCTGTGGTATTTTAGCTATGTGAAAGAATGTGCTTCAAATGAAAAGGGTCTGGGGAAAAAATCAACTTCTTATTTTACATTTAAAAAACACCCCTGCCCCCTAGCCACAACCATCATTAACTTTTTGATTCCATTTCAAACCTCTCAAATTCTACTATAGTATTGTCAGCCAGTGGAATATGATTCTCATTGCTGTACTTAAGAATTCTGGGGTTTATGCAATCTTTTTTGTTGTGGAATTTTCACTAATTTAATTGTTCTCATTTTTATTAGAAATGGTTTATTCATGTGATGTCACAAAACTGTACATACTGCAGTGTGAAGGTTTTTTTTAATTCTTTCAGTGTTTACTTCCTGCAGAAAATTTGAATAAATGAAAAAATGCATTGAATTTATGGTTTTCATCTATTTATTATACAAGTCTGCTTTTGTCCAAGTCCTAATGATTTCTTTGAGTAGTTCCCCTTATATATAGACGCAAAAGTTTTTTCTTATAGAACTGCAATATGTTTACTTACCACTATGATTATCCTAATGAACAACTACATTTCTATAACTTCCTAGTGTGCTTCCAAGGGTGACCATATGGTACCCATGCGTCCGAACTAGGCCATAGACTTTGGGAACAAGCACAGATCTGATAGTATAGGGATGATATTATTTTGAAAGTACCTAACAGGTTGCCCTATTTATTCAGGGTTCCTTTCAGATCCTACCAGCCATACATTCTTCTTTTTACTCTTGAGCATTGTTTTGCAATCATTGGTTGGAGAAACAAACTACAGGCATGCCCCAGTATCAATTGATTTGGTATCCATGGTTGCAGTTTTCCATGTATACATGGATACTGGGACGTCTATTAAAAAAGTAGGAAGACATTAAACAAATCCTTTTTTTTTTTACCTTGCTGCAGCAAAACCACTGATGTTCTCTTATCTTTAAAAGGGCATCCCCAGTATCCACGGGGCGACAGTCTGGACAAGAAACCCAGCGGATACAGGGGCATTCCTGTAAGATGTTCTGAGAAGGCTTTTTGTACAGGTATGGCAGAGGAGGAAACAAGAAATAGGAAGTATATAAGGAACTGGGGGCAGAATTGGGATGAGTGCAGTAAAACACATCCATATAACTCATGGGATCTGCTGAGGAGGTTTCCAATTATGCAAAGAGCTTCCATAGGAAAGGACTTTTACCACTGTGAAAGCAGAGAATGTCAAAAGTCTGTAAGGCTACTTGGATCCTAGAAAATCTATAGTTTTCAGTGAAGTGGCTCAAAGAGATGTACTCCAACTAAGCTCCCATATAGTCTGCATTTTGGGCCCAGTGGTAAATGATAGCCATGGACATTTTTCCACAATTGTACTTACACAAATGTATGTTTTGAAAACCATGAATGCAAATGACATAACTTATTCTATTGCATGGTTTTTGCCCAATCAGTGTTTTTAAATCTACCTTATTGTAAGTATAATTAAGGTTGTTTATGTGACACCATTTTGCTTATATGTCTTTCAATTCTTTTGTTATGACCTCTGAACTTCAACATATTGGAATGTGATTGAAAGGCTAGAATTCTGAATGGAGTGGGAAGCATTCCTGGTTTTCTCAAGTCTCTGACATCGTGTCATACGGCCACCTCCCAAGCCCGCCCATGTCCCGCCCAAGTCCCGCCTTCCCCCTACCACCAATCCCCGTCCCAATATGGGACAGAGAATCCTTCGCGCCGGCCGGCTTCAGAGATGGAGCACCAACTCAGGGGTGCTACTCTGCCCCTTGCGTCAATGCGATGATGTCGTGTCGACGCAAGGGGCACGGTAGGATTGCGCTGCCCGGGTGTAATCCTAACCTGGAGTTAGGCCAGCGGAGTTAGGCCAGCAAAGTTTGGCTGGCACAAGGGACACAGTAAAGTATGTTTGAACCAAAAAGGCAAGCACACAGATATGCACCATCCTCCCTGTCTCCAAGAGTGGTCCAAACGCACTTTATGGTGGCCCTTGTGCCAGCCAAACTTTGCTGACCTAACTGTGCCAGCCTAACTCCAGGTTCGGATTGCACCCTAAGACACTGTACTTTACCAGGCTCTAAGAAGGCATTGTACTGTTTGTTTGCCTTGTTCATTTAAATATATAGCATATCTTAAAGAATTGGCTCAATCAATTAAAAAGAAAGCATTCAAATCCATTAATGTAAAGCACAAAATATCAGCATGCTGACTCACAATTTTACACACACAGCATGGCACTTGTGTTCTTGCAATGTTTCAACTACCATCTGAGCTGCTGCTTTACACATCCTGTTCTGTGATAGGTTTCTTACTGAATTTCAGTCTGTAAAATTAGATGAACGTTCAGTATTTCTGGAGAATAGTCCTGTCATCTCGTACAATACAAGCAAGCAGCAGCTGCAGTTCACGATTTCATTCTGATACCCTACCCTGCAAGAGCACTTCTTGAAGATAATTGTGGAGCACTGTGAAACAAAGGAACTGAGAAGCATTGTGCAGGACATTGCTGATGATCACGAAAAGCAGCTCATGGGTCCATATACCCCATTGGGCTATTATATTACTACTACTACTACCACCACCTGTCATTTCATGTGATTGTTATTTCTACACATAAAACTGCTGTGCAAGCTACAGGTTGCTTCACACAGTCCTTAATGCTGGTTTGTTTAATACATCCAGGAAACTAAAAGGCCTGGGGTCACTCCAGTATCCCTGTGTGGATTTCTTTCTGTCTGTCTCACTTCCAAGTCCATGTAATGCAGACATTTCTGCTCTGACTTCTCTTCCGTTCAGTCTTTTCATCTCTATTAACTCTGTGGGACCTTGACCAGGGCACCTGGAGGGCCTTAGTTACAAAAATATTCACATTTGCTAGACCAAAAGAGAGCTGAGGAGAGAGAGAGAGAAGCACTCACATTATGCATAGCTTCTTGCTTCTTAGTATTCACCTGAGGGATTGCTCAGGTCTGGGAACCTATGTCCTCGACCTGCCACTCACTCCCATAGCGTCTATATTTTTGGAACTATAGAACATGGCAAACAGGAAAAAGACTGGGAAGAGATGGGCCATCTAGCCTGCAGTCCACCCGTAGTGCATAGTAAGCCCACTGGATACAGTCCTTTTGAGTAAAAGGACAACTGACTGTTAGTCATGTGCTTTCTTAGGGCCCAGTCCTAACCAGCTTTCTAGTGCTGACACAGTTATGCCAATGGGGCATGCACTGCATCCGTTGGTGGTGGTGGTGGGCAATCATGGAAACCTCTTCAAGGTAAGAAAACGTTTGCTCCCTTTCCTCTGGGCTGAATTGTGCTGGATATCTGGAAAAGTTTAAGCCCTTTAGGGAGCAATCCTAACCAATTTTCCAGCACTGGGGTAAGGGCAATGCAACTCTAAGGGAGAGGAACAAACATTCCCTTGCCTTGAGGAGGGTGCAGCACATGCCCCACTGGCACAGCTATGCCAGTGCTTGAGGGTTGGTTAGGATTTGGGCCTTAGCCAGCTTTATTTCTGAAGGAACGTAGGTTGAAAGAACCTCAACAGCTCCTCAGGAACTGGAAAAGAAAATAAGATGCATAATCAGATATAAAAGTATAGGCTACTGGTTCCTACATACAGTGCCAAAACCTTCCACTTTCAATTTGATGCCATTAAGCATACCATACTCAGTGCTAAATTGTTGCTACGGTCCATAAACGTGTTTGCAAGTATATGTCAAGAAGGTAGATACATCTCTTCCTGCATTATTCAAACCTGAAACTTCTTTGCTCTCCTAGGAAGCATAGTAACAGGCACAATGAGATCATTTGAAGAGTGCTGGCAAATGGCCTAACCATTATCTTCAGTGTGCAGCACTGCCCTGCGCTCTTCCTGCAACATTTCTTGCCCACAGGGCCACATGCTTAGGTCATTGGACTAGACAAGAGCAGGACTGCTAGATCAACACGGATATCCAGAGTGTTTCTCATGGGTTGATGGTTAAATGTTGAACAGGAGAAGAAATCAGTAGTGATGGAAGCTACTTCATATTCCACCAAAAACAACATTTAAAAAAACCTAAAATGATTTGAAACAGATTTATCTACTAGGTTCCTAGCTTCTCTCCTTTGGGATATGTTTTCATCATCGATGAGGAAAAACAACTATCTTGCTTCACCCTGACAATCAAAAAGCGGCTCAGGGAATTTCACAGATTTGGAAACATATCTTGGAAGAAGCATACAAATGAACTCATACCCCTGTCATATTAAAGGCGTTTATTGCTCTTCAGGGAAGCCTTAATACTCTGTTAATTGAGAAGGCGGAAGATCATTTGCACTTGACTGCACAGTATTACTAGGAGCGTAATAATAAATGGGGTAAACTTTAGCTCACATGTTAACAGTAACATTTGAAAAAGAAAACCCAATAAAATAGCTGCAAGGTGTTTGTTTTTCATAAATGGCGTGTTTAATTTTTTAAAAATAAAAAGGTGTAGGAGATGGAGGAGAATTTCAGTCCCCATTTCTTGGGATATTTCATAACATAAATGAGAATAGTTTTAGATGAACTCCTTATGGATGAAGCCACCTGGGCATAACTATGAATAACATGCCAAGTGGGACTTCATAGTTCATAATCCCCTGGAATCCCCTTGAAACATGGGGTGACCCAGACGATGATCGGGCCATATGGCTGTGATTAGTGATGGGCAAAGCCTCCTCCCATTTGCTTTGTGATCCAGGTACTGGCAGCTCCAAAGTGCTATGAAAAGGGGGGGGGAATCTCCAGTTGTGCAGTGAAAACAAGAGGTGGAGCTGCTGGGAGGACTGCAGAGGGGGTCACAGGTTCCCTGGACCCTCCAGAGAGCCATAGTGACCCCCAGATAAGGATAAAAAAACCCTTCCTGGGCAGCAGCGTGATCATCCCATTTGTGTTGCTGCTCTTCCCCTCCTGCACAAATACCAGTTCCAAAACTCTCCCTGAGAGCTGCATTACCTGCTCACTTACTTTTGTCCACATGCGTCTTGTTGCTACGCCATTGGTTATATGACAGGAGGGAGGTTTTTACCCATCTGGTGGCATCTGGTGGTGCTATAGCAGTGAGCTAGGCACCACCATTACAGGGAAATAACTATAAGTTTTCCCAACACTCCGATGCTTGGCTCACTGTCATAGCAGAACTAAGTGCAAGGGTGAAAGGGAAACAAACCAGCTTACCAATGTTGTGGCATGGTAAGTGGAGTGCAGGCTGGCAGGGTCAGAGGGTTAGAGATAAGCAGGCTGAGAGGTGGGAGAAGGAGTTGGGTTCTCTAGCTTGGATTACCATTCTAACTTGAGGATCATAATGCTCACCATGTTGTTGAAACAGAACAAGCAACTGATCAGCGGTGGCATCCAGGCGGAACGGGCTGGTACGGCGTTCCGCTTGTTCCGCAGATGGGCCCGGGCCGCACCGCCTTTCCTGAGGACGGGTGAGCTGTTCCTGGGCCCTCCCGTGCGTTCGAATCGCTCTGAAATGGAGCGATTCCAGGCGCAGGGAGGTGCAGGGAGGCGTGGCTGGCCTCCGCCATAGGGGCGGAGGGCTGCCAATCATCCGGGCGTTCCGGTTCCTGGCGCGCCCAGATGACATCACTGCAACTGAGGTTTGTATTCCAAGCCAATATGAACTCTGGTGAAAGGTAACTCCAGCTGCAGGAGTCGCCACATGAGACTCTGCCAAACTATCCCACTCAGTATGATGCAGGGACATATCCCGTATCATCAACCTAAGGGAATAAGACCATGCCAGACATAGAACGCCAAACACGCTCCGGTGATCTTCAGCCTTCTAACAATAGAACACTGAGAATTTTAGAAATGACCCACTAGACTTATGGGATATGAGAAGAAGAGTGTAGAAGGAGTGTGTAAACACACTTGTAAATTGTGTGTAAAGCCCTATTCAACAGTATGGTGGACACTCACAAGTAGCTGGTCATAAGGTGCTCTGTTTACATGGGTCTTTTGTGAATGGGCACTGAAATGGGATGCTGCATGGGTGAATCATGTCTAGCAAAGAATCCAGAACATGTTTATATTTCATCCTATGTCAAGGAATATCTTCTGTATCATTCCATACTGAGCAACGACAGTGCTGAGAAACACTTCCGTAAATAAAAGCTCTTTGACGCTTTAATCTACTCACATACGTTGTGATTTGGGTATATTGTATTTAGCATATCAGTAGTGTTCTTTATATGTTCCCCGCAGAAAAGCTAGCCAGCTCAATTCTAAGATGCACTAGCGCTGCCATGCTTCATGGCCTGCGCTGCATCCGGACAATATATAGCCCCAGCCACTTCTATGGGGCTCCTCGGACATCACTGGCACAAACTCGGGAAGCCCTGTGTTGGGCTGCCCAGCACAGGAAGGGAGTTTGGTGTTCACCTCCTTGGCCCAATCCACCCCTTGTTCTGCCCTCCCTTACCCCAAAACATTCCTCCCCGCCTCCAATATGGCATCCCACCACCCTCTCCTAGCCCCCTTGCCACCTGGCATGACCTTACCTATGTCAGCTGGCACTGGGATCAGATAAGACCTTTGAGCTGGCATCGGGGCAGCTATGCCAATCAAGTGTGGATCCTTGTTGTATTTTACAGATGAGCCCCGGTATCCACTGATTTGGTATCCAAGGTTTCCCTTATCCACAGATACTGGGACACCTATTAAAAATATAATGGAACATTAAATGTATACTTTGTTGCAGCAAAGCCACTGATATTCCCCTGTCTTTAGAAAGACACCTCCAGTATCCATGGTTTCAGTTATCCATGGGGGAGCCTGAAATGGAATCCCAGCAGATACTGGGGCATGCCTGTACTTTAGTCTTTACAGCATATCACTTGAAATAAATACAGTAAGTGACCAAATGATTCTGAAGATTACAAATTTGCGATTCATATGAAACTGCTGTGAATCTTTCATCCAACACATGACCATGTCAGCTTCCCATCTTAGTTCATATCAAATGAAGTAAATTGGCTTATTATTTTTCTAGATTAGTTTTTTCCATGTGCAATTCTCTGGAGAAATGCATTTATAAATTCTGCTTTCAGTCTTCATTAATACTGTTTTTCAGATCATTAGATGTGTGTGTTTAAAATATCTACTGACCTTGTCATTTTTGTTTATCCTACTGCCATGAAGACCCAGGCCTTGAAATTCTAATTTCTTTGGAGGAGGTAGAGCCCCTAATAGGACCCAATTAGGATCCCAGGAATAGTTAATTCCAAAACAACCACAAATATCCCCACAATGATCTAATAAATGAACTTAGCACTGAAAACTCTGTCTTGAAAGACTTCAACCCAATCTTTAGGAACAGTACTTACATAAAAGCAGATATCAAAGTCATACACATCCCTAGCTGGGCAGGGTACTCTATGTGCAAATGAGTCTATGTTTGCCACCTCCTTTCCAATCTAATGTCAGTTTTGTACATGTGTAGCCCCTTTGAGAAAGCTGAAGTTGTGCTGTGAAATTGTCCTGTGTTCAGGATTGAGGGTCTGGATTTGGTTCCTTCAGACTCTTTCAACCAGTTTACCAGTAAGGCTTCAGCTTTTAAAGGAGGACTACACGTATGTTTCCTGCCAACCTAGCAGTTTGAAAGCACCTAAATGCAAGTAGATAAATGCGGACCACTTCGGTGGGAAGGTAACGGCTTTCCGTGCGCTATGGCGTAGAGTCATGCCAGCCACATGACCACAGAAGCTTGTCCTCAGACAAAATGCCGGCTCTACAGGCTTTGAAATGGAGATGAGCACCACCCCCTATAGTCGGTCACGACTAGACCATTCGGTCGTGGGGAAACCTTTACCTTTACACGTATGCTGCCCTATCTTTTCCATATGCTCTCTGTTGGTCAGAAACTATATTGTGTCATAGGATAAATCTGAGGGTCACCGTGTTTGGAAAGATGATCAAAAATAACATTCAAGGCATTCTAGCTTTGTCATTCCCTGAAGATTTTCAGCATCTGGCCAAAGCAGGCATATAATAGTTTACATGCTTGTTATGACAATGAGAGTGAGTGTTGAAAGGTCAAATTTAATTCAACAGGCTTTGCAGGCATTCCATAAGCATAGAGGCTTATGGAATTATACCATGCCTGAAAGAACTTCACAGCCTCAATCCACTTACCTATTCGACAGTGGAATAGATTGCCAAGGGAGGTGGTGGGTTCTTCCTCACTGGAGACCTTCAAGCATAGGCTTCACAGGCACCTGCTGGAGATGCTGTAGGAGAATTTCCTGGTGCAGGCAGGGAGTTGGACTAGATGACCTTGTAGGTCCCTTCCAACTCTATGATTCTATACCTGGTTACACCAGATTTGTGTCAGCAGAGTAACTGGCACAGGTCCAAGTAGACCCATCAGGACAGAGGAGACTTGCTTCTGGGCAAGGAAACATGTTCCTGTACTTCAAGGAGGCTTCCAGGACCCAAAACTCCCCCATGGGATGCAGCGTGCACTATGTTGGCACAGCTGTTATTGGTGCACGGGGAGTTAGGTAGGATTGGGCTAAACAATGATGGGTCTTTTGCTTGCACTTTTCCTTATGTAAGATGATCAAACCCCTGTATTTGTATCCAGCTGAATTCCATGCAAGTGAAAGACTCAAGTGATGCAAATGTAACAACCAAACATGGTCTCTTGTTTCCTTAGGACAGAAATACCATTATTTACAACTACATAGTTTTGTGCATTTCTCCACTTTCTTGCACATTATCCTCTGCCATTGGTGCAAGAGGAGGAAGAGGCTTAGCCCAGTGATACCAAAGCACAAGTTGTGCTACATATTATAATGGAAAGTTGCAAACACCTGGACAAACTCCTGCCCCCCCCCCACAATTGCAAACTCTGGTCATTTTCAGTGGTACTTAAGTTCTGCCCTGAGGGAACAGAGTCTGTGCTCACTACTGAGTTTTCATTGCTTGGCTCTTTCACTTATATGGAAGTCAACATGGTTATGGAGAGAAAAGACAGAACCTTCCATCGAGGCAGTGCCAATGCCAAAGATGCTCTGTGGATCCTGGAAGTGAAGTGAAGACACTGACAGAACAGTCTCAACAAGCACAGAGACTTCTGCATTATCTTAGGGGCCTTCCCATTTCCAGATAGGATAATGCGAAGAGAAAGCATATCCTTCATGTTCCTCTGGCTGGCACCAGAGAGGAGCCCACAGAATGAATAGAACAGGGGAGGAGGGAGGACATGTAGAATTGCTTTTATCCCTATGACAAGGGATAAAAGAATCCCCCCCAAATAAAGTGAGCCCCCCATGCATCATATGGTGGGTTCTCCCATGTTGGTGTTGAGGGACCTCTGAGACGTACAGCTGGTGCTTCAATCAATCAAAGTATTTATATACCGCTTTTCAACACATTTTCACTAAGCGGTTCACAGGCTTATAATAATAATAATAAAAAGGTTAAACGGCTCCTTGTCCCAAAAGGGCTCACAGTCTAAAAAAAAAAAAATGCAGAACACCACCAGCAACAGCCACTAGAAAAGACACTGTGCTGGGGTGAAGAGGGACAATTGCTCTCCCCTGCTAAATATAAGAGGAACACCATTTGAAAAAGTGCCTCTTGCTCAGTTAGCAATGATGGGTAATGTCTCCATCTTTGTGGCGATGTAATTTCTATTGCAACCCTAATCTTGCCACACCTGTATTCTGCAGGTGATATGAAATGTTATGAGAAGCCCAGGAATCTTCCATCAGTGTGCCCCTGCAGAAAGTATACCCAGATGTGGAAGAGTGGGAATATGCCAGTTAGCCATGCCCCTCTGCACCAATGTGCTATGTCACCACACTCCCTATACTACTCTTGCTGGGTTCAGGACTTGTCTGCAGAGTCAAGCACTGAATTCAGGGAAATAGAGCCAGCCTTACTTCAGGAAGTGCAGGACTCAATCCCGCAAAGTCCTTGTGGGGCCCTACACATTTGTTTTGCAGGGCCTCCATGTATGGCCCCCACTTACCATGATGGGCAGTGGTGACCCAGGCCAGTTGCAGCACCAGGTTTGGGCATGACACCGAGAAGTAGATTGGCGGTGATGCACTGATGTAATTGTATTGCCACCTTCTGAAGTAGCCTGATTTGGGGCCACTCAGCAGCAGGAGTAGGTGGGACTGACCCACAAGAGCTGGGCTCACCATGCCAGCCTCTGCATGAAGTCTTACTTTCATGTGTAGTGCCAGCTGTATTTGTGCGTGACACAGGGTGCAATCCTAACCTTGAGTTAGGCCAGCATAGTTAGCTCAGCAACATTTGGCTGGCACAAGGGACATTGTAAAGTATGTTTGG
>JAJKFI010000029.1:10707038-10730084 GCA_029204185.1 Lerista edwardsae
GTACCGGCTGGATAGCACTACTGGTCATAAGGCATGATTGTTGCAAATCAGTACAATCAGGCTAAAGCCACCCTATCAGGCACAGCCCAACTCTGGCTGTCCAGTGTTCTACATTTAGAAAGTCTCCCTAGGTTCAGCACTTGCCTTGGCAGACCAGCACTGAATTAACGGAGGCCACAGTTCACTGCCATGGAATGGCATGAATAGCCTCAGCACTCCCATTTCCCTTCTAGCACTGATACATAATGACCGAAGAGGTGCTTGTGCTTCTTATAACACCCAGTACTGGCTTGACAACACATTCCCCCATCCTGCATACTATTTTGAAAAAGTTTCATTAAAAAAAACTAGCTTTAAAAGACATTAGGGTTTATGCTTTAAAAAAAACAAAACCAAAAAAGTGTGCTGGCAACATTTTGAAGCTTTTTAAAAAAATATTTTTTTTAAAATAAGAAATGCATATAATAGAGCTTTACCCTGACTAGAAACATTAAGAAACACATATATTAAATTATTAATGCCAAATGAAGCCGTTAACATGATATTTCATTTCCTTTTTCCACCCCAGGAATCTGTGCGGTGTAATAAATTCAGGGTTCAGCATTCAATCTAATAAAGAACTTGATGCATCAGCTCTTCTTCAGAATTTGGCTCCGGCTGTATTTTAATTGGAATACATCATTCCTACCTTAGGCAAACCATTTTCTTACTGTGCTGATAGCATGCTTCATGCAAGAATTTGCCTGTCCAGGGATAAAGTTGATGCTGCCAAATTGAATTACAAAAGTGGACTAATTTTGCAAAAATAAAAAAAACAAAAATAACGAATCCATAAAAGTTATGGATTTATTTGACCCTCATCCTTCTTCCAAGGAGTATATTAAATCTTCAAAACAACATTTGAAGTAGACTCGGCTGATGGTGGTTTGCCGAAGACAACTCAATTGAATAAGAGTCATGGCTCAGGAAGAAATGGAACCCAGATATCCTCAGTCCATAGCCAGCTTTCCATTCACTCCTGTAACCTTCATTAGGCCAACTAGATGTGGATGTATGGTTGAACTGCTGGTAATGCCTGAAGCTAACCAGGAAAATCTGTGGTCTTGTTTTTGGATGGGAGACTGAATGTCAGGCTGTGACCAGCTGCAGTACCCATTGTGGCAGGATGGAGTCACTGTTGAGCTGATTAGTCATCGCAAATGAGAGTTGCTGGTGTGTGTGTGTGTGTGTGTGTGTGTGTGTGTAAAGGCCAGCCAGCAAAAGAATGGAATATAATCTTGGGGACCTATCTAGGCTTGGCTTATGATTGCCTGCTGAAACTTGATGGCATGCAGCCAGAAGAAAGAACCACACTGTGAAGGCTATATCTGGGACTGAGGATTCAGTGAATCACAGAATACTGTATATTTGTTAAAAAAAAAAAACCCATTGAAAAATGAAGGTTTAGACTGGCCTGCTCATGTAAGCTGTCTTGGGCATTTGCATGGGAAAGGCAGAATATAAATTCTTCAAATTTAATAAACAAACAAACTAGACCAACTAATGAGTGAGAACTAGGCCAATGGCCAACTAGGCAGGAGTCGACTTAGTTGGCCGTTGGCCAAGACCCCACAGCCATCAGGGGGCCCACCCTGCCACACCACTCAGCAACCCTCTGCAACCCACTCAGCAACCCACCCTGAATCAGCAACTGCAGCAGCAGAAATGCGCAACAAACCCTAGGGGTTGGGGGAGGTGCCATAGGGGGCCCCGCTGCAGGACTCCCAGCACCCTCTGCACCAGAAGATCAAGCTTGTCTCACATGCTGACATTTTGTGAAGACACAAATGACAAAGCTTAGTAATCTAGAAAAAAAAGTATAAAACCACCTGAACCTTCAATACTTTCAGCTATTTCAGCCAGAAGTCGCAGCAGCCAAGAATGCGGATGAGCTTCTCGCAGATTTCCATTATTTTAATAACTTTCTGGTATCGTTCCAGCCATTTTCGTCTTTTATCTTTTGAAAACATCCTTTTAGTGAAACAGCCAGAGCTGTTGAAAGGACCACGACGGACAGGACAAAACAAGGGCTTTAAAGACAATGCAGGCCCTCATAATCTCCCGGCAAGACTCGTGCGACCAATCTATTATGTGGGAGGAAGCCAGTGCCAAGCAGTGACAATTTCACAAAGGCACACACTGGAAACAAACGAAGAGAAAATCACTTTGTGCATATTAGGAAAATCAAGGCATCCAAGTACCACTCAAAAGGAATGCTGTGCGTGTACAAATGCCATTGCTATTTAAACAGATAGATGCTTATCCTGAAGTTTGGGACTGGAAACGAAAGAGCTGTATTTCGAAAGCAGATTTGGCAGCCACTGGTTCTTTTAAGTAACTATAGGAATTTGTTTGGTGTACTGAACATGCCCTTAATGGAGGGAGGAATATAGAAGTTCTCATGAAGCCATAACAATTTGGAGCCAGTGATGGCATCAAGAGCTAAAAATTGCAGGAACAATTCTTATTAAATGGAGCAAGGCCAAGCAAGTAACCATTTCCAACAACTTAATCAGCTTAATCACCTACTCAGGGGAGACACTGCCAGCCAAGGGACTTTCAGAGTAATGATCCTAAGAATAAAATACACTGTACACACAGATGGGGAGGGGGAAGGTCCATAAAAGAAAGTGAGTTTGAGAGTGCAAGATAAATGGAATTGTCAGTAAACTGATAATAAAATTTGAAATTTGACCAATCTAGCTCACTGAAAAAAAGAATGCACTAAGACAATTAAGCAGGTATTAAATTCAGAAACCAATTTAACTAACCAAAAGACTGGTGCTTTAAAGCTGCCCTTGTGGGGAAGGGGTGTCAGGGGGAGTTTGGGGGTGGGAAGAGGAAGGGAGGGGGGAGGGAGGGGAGGAAGGCAGGATTCCAGCAGCCGTGACTTCCACCAGGATCCTATCCCATCTTTTCCAGTCATCCCTTTCTCTCTCCTTGGACCTATGCCATAAAAACAACTGGCCATAGGTCCAAGGAGAGCCATAAATGATCAGGCAGCCTACTGGAGGCATAATTTTACTTAGAGTGCAATCGTTATCTGGAGTTGGGCCGGCACAGTTAGGCCAGCAAAGTTTGGCCGGAACAAGCAACACTGTAAAGTGCATTTGGACCACTCTGGGAGTCAGGGAGGATGGCACACGTATGTGTGCTGGCCCCTTTGACTCGGAGAGTAGTCCAAATATACTTTATGGTGTCCCTTGTGCCAGCTAAACTTTGCTGGCCTGTGCCAGCCTAACACCAGGCTAGGACTGCATCCGTACTCCTGCTGGCTGTTCAATCACATACATGTGCATGTGCACATACACACACCCATTGGATGCAGCACACACTTTGTCAGTGCAGCTGCATCAGCGCCAATGGTGGAGGATGGAACTGGGCGGCTAGGTGTGTTAACTTCTATTTGGATTTCTAAGTTCCAGTTGAGGAAATGTGAACCTTTCAGAACCCTAAAGTATCAGGGTTCCAAAACAGCTATTCTCATTGTCATGCATTAAGAATTCCCATCTATAAAGAAGAGGAAATCCAGGTGGGTAAACATTGCATCTCCTGCGGATTGCTTGTAATAGTTCTTTTGATTCTGCTTCTGTGTGGCCCTGCAAGGACTTGTCAAAGATAAGTGCCATGATACTATTTACAGCGCAATCCAAACCCCGGGCTGAAATAGGCAATCTGATACCCCTGCCCCATATTCAGCTCCGGGCTTGGATGTGCTGCCACACTACCCAGGGAAAGGAGAAAATATTCCCCTTTCTGTGGGTAGTGTGCAGCGGCCCTGATGGGGCTACTCAGATCTACCCCACTGAAACCAGTGGTGCAAATGGCCGAATCTGAGCCACCCAGCCTGGGAATGTAGATGCCACCCCCCCTCCCCAGGCTGACCCGCCCACGGTTTGGCCTGCACTTCGCCCTCTTTCTGCCCCGTCTGTCTCACCCCACCCACCTAGTGTCCCTGTGCCAATCATGCACCAGATTGGCTTGGAAATGGAGCGCCAGATTGTCAATTGGTTGCTCCGTGACATGTTTTTGTCCTGTTTTGTATATTTATTAAACCAATTAAATATAATTCTTCAGCAACCACCAGACAATATGGTATCAACCTATCTCATCCATTGCTATTTTGCCCCATAAAGAAGGACTGAGCGTTGCCGAAAAATCTAGCCTTGATTTAGCAGGGGAACAGCATGTAGTAGAGTACTTCATTTAGACACACCTGTGAGACGCTCGCTCGCTCGCTCGCTCGCTCTCCCCCCACTGCTGAGTTCAAAAAGCAGTGAGCAGGTTTGCCAAATCCTGAAACCACTCTAATTACATTAATAAAAATAGATTTAATATTTGCTGTCGCCAGTCAAAAGCAGCCGTCTGGCTTGTTATTGGTGCTGACAGTACCTGCAAAGGCAGCTTTTCTTTTGTATTTCAGAGGAACAAAATGTAATTGTCTTGCAGCAAAAAGGCCATTTGCATTGTGCATCATAGAAAAAAAGAATTGTCATTTACTAGGAATTTCAAGCTCAGACCAAGCAGGTCAGCCAGGCAAAACCAGAACACCATGTAGCCAACTGGAGCCCTTAATCTTCCCTGATCGCATAAGAAAGCCGGCACAATCTTTCATAGTGAATGACTTTGGTTGGTTTCTAAATTTATGTGAAAAGAAATCAGGCTCAAAATATAACTTACGTCTGATGTCTTTTTCTAGGTTAGCTCTGCCTTATTTAGTCAGCTTCATTACATGCCCAGTGACATAAAACCAGGTGGCAGTTGACACACTAAACTAGCCTAAGCAGGTCACAGTCAACTCCAATGTCAATCATTTGCCCGGGGTCAGTAAATAGAACTAGGCCATGATTTCATTTCTAAAAACATCAGACTTGCTTTTATTTCTTGTTCATTTGATTCCATTTGTACATCATGGAACATTGTGGTCATTGGTTCTAGCAAGAAAATGGGTGAGACGTGTTTGGGGAAGGGACAGTGAAAAACCTGCAAAGCAAATGCAAAAGGCAAAGATTTTACAAGTGCTCTTACTTAAGATACTTGCTTTGCTATTTGCTGTTTACTGTGCCAAATAAATTAATACTCATTTGTGACTGTGTATTCATTAACATTTCCTTTCCCTGCCTCCAACAAGAATCCCTTCAGATGTCAGTGGAGTTCTTGCAAATCAACAAAGAAATGTTGAATTATAGATTCAAAAATATATATTCTGGGACAAATTTTCATAGTTTTTTAACATGACTTTGGGCCTCATCATCAGCCGTACATGAGTTCCAAAGTGGCCATGAGGGGGCTTCTGGCAATTCACCAAATAACACACTGCTGGATCCTGTTAGTCTTGCTTTCTGGAGCAACAGAGAACAAACTTTGCCTTCTTCCATGTGACAGCCACCTAGTTTCTAAAGATCGTTCTATCACTATCATATCCCCCTCAGCGTTCTCTTCTCCAGGCTAAACATACTTAGGGCACAATCCTAACCTGAAGTTAGGCTGGCACAGTTAGACCTGCAAGTTTGGCTGGCACAAGGGACACCGTAAAGTGTGTTTGGACCAGTGATGTCATTCAGGGGGAACGTACCAGAACGGACGTTCCGATCCTAACGGGCTCCGTGGCTGGTTCCGGGTTCCCGATAAGTGCCAATCAAAAGTGAGTTCCTGTTCCTAAATCATTTGAATGACATCACTGGTTTGGACCATTCTCAGAGTCAAACAAGGCAGCACACAGATGTGCACTGTCCACCCTGACTCCGAGAGTGGTCCAAACATGCTAACAGTGTCCCTTGTGCTGGCCAAACTTTGCTGGGCTAACTGTGCCGGCCTAACTCCAGCTTAGGATTGCGCTCTGAGTCATTCAACCATAACGATCCAAATGAATCTCCTCACTTTCACACTGTACCAATATATTAGGCATATCTCCATTTGTGTGCTGTAGTTATGGATGTTGCCCGATTTGTTCTCTGTAAACTTCTGGTCACTCTTGGCTGATAGACACAAAGTTCATGAATGCTCTATAACAGTGGTTCCCAAAATGGTGGGTCACAACCCACCAGAACAGAAAAGGGTGATTCCCTTTTAAGTGGAATGGCCCAGCCAGTGGTGTTTCTACAGGGATGGCAAAGCTCTAAGTTTTGCAAGAAGCCTTACCTTGCAGTGGAAATTACTCCTCTCCTGCACCGTTTTAGCCAATCCTCACAGGGAACAGCAACATCTTGGCGTTGCTTACTGGCTACAGCAGCAAGGGAGAGGAGGGATTTACATGACAGGGTAAGGCTTCTTTTGTAACACTTAGAGCTTTGCCATCCCTGTAGAAACGCCTCTGGGCCCAGCAATCAGCAGCAGCACAATCTGGTCTGTATAGCATTGCCCTCTGAGTTCCTTCAACCTTTTTTTCACAGGACTTGTTTTCCAGACTCCTCATCATTCTCATTACCCTTCTCTAAATCTGCTCCAGTGCGGCTGCATTCTTCCTATAGCTTCGTGCCTAGAACTGAACACAATCAGAGGTTCCCAAATTGTGGGTCAGGACCCACAAATGGGTTGCTACTGGATTTGTGGTGGATCATGAAACTGACAAGCTAATAGCTGATAAAGAAAATGTTTTGAGCCCTATAGAAGCTGAAAGGAACAGCACATGTATGTTTACTCACAAGTAGATGAACGCACCCCAGTCCCCTGGGAAGCCAGCACTCTGGATGAGATCTGTCTGACAAGCGTGGAGTAAAGTGGAACCACTACTTCTCACAATTTGGAGTCTATGCAACCTAAAATCACATGAACCTACTTTCCAGCCCATGGTGGCTCATGTTCAGCTTGTAAACCAGTGTATGATGTGGCTGCTATAGCCAATCCTAACCTGTACTGGAGCAGGCAGGCTGGCAGTCCTGTGCTGTATCCAACGCAGGTTTGGCTGTTGCTGGACCTCACCCCGGGGCAAGGGGACATACGTTTCCTTTCCCTGGAGTAACCCCCAGCCAATGGAGCAGTTCAGACCTGTACCTGCAAAATAGCAAGTCCAAGAGACCTGGTACAGCCCTCCTTGCTTTTCCCTGCTTCATTTTACGCCATCATTTTGCCCCATCTCAACCTCCAATCCACCCTCCTGCCCCCCCCCCTGCTGCCTCTCCAATCAGCTTACCTGATCTGGTGATCAGACTCAGGCCTTCCTGCCGGTGCTCTGAGCATAACACCAAGTGGCAAGCTCTTAGACCACCTTCTGTGACAGGCGCTGACTGCTTTATGGCAGTCAGTGCTATTGCAAGCATCATGCTGCCAATGAATTTAAGAGCGCAATCCAGATCGCTCAAATGGACTTGTGCTGGTCCAGGGTCTTTGCAAATGAAGCGCATTTCCATTGACTTCAAAGGAGAGTAGCCCGGCACACAGACGTGCGCTGGCCTTCCCATGCCGACAACCAGGCCTTGCAGCACCTAGATAACACTGGCCAAGTTCAATGGAGGATGGGCCTGGGGAAGGTGGTGGTGCCAGGATACGGTGCTCAGTCCGGACCCTAAACCCCATCCCTGGCCCGGTTGGCCCTGATCTGGGCTGCTCTGATTTGCACCACCAATTTCAGCCGTGCAGATCCAAGTAGCCCCCTTTGAACTCCTGCTGAATTACCCGGGGAAGGGGAATCGATTTCCCTTGCCCTGGGTTGCACTACAGCCACCCCCAACTTACATAAGACTAAACTGTTAGCTGTATTTAATTTAAACTCTGGGTTACACGTCCGTACTAATAACAGTTTCAACAAATGTGTAATTATTTTAATTTAAAAATTACTCATTTAAAAAATGTTATAGCCTGCTTGACTCTGTCCTGTTAGAAGGTCCCCAAACAGCTCATAACAAAAGTTAAGAAAATAATAATGCACTAATAATGAAACCAATTAAGACAGCAGCAGCATCATAATAATAATATAACAGCAATCATAAAATCAACAAACCATTAAATCATCAAGGCAGCAAAGAACTAAAATCTAAACAAACAAAAAATTAGTATCGCAATGCCACCTATTTGGCTGGCACAGCAGCCTATCCACAACAACAACAACACAACAACAACAATAACAATAATACCACCAGTATTTATATACCACCTTTCTTGGTCATTAGATTGCTCCTTTGACTTTAATTCAAGGCGGTTTACATAGGCAGGCTTTTCTAACCCCGAGGGGTTTTACAAAGCACAAACAGGTTCTATCTTTCAAAAACTACTACATTCAATGAAACTTTCATAGTCCAGTCTTTCTTTCTGGCTGCATGATCGCCTTCCCGCCAGCTGATAAACTGCTTCTTTGCTCTCACCAAAGAAACAGCTGGCCCAGCACAACTCCTCTCTCACAGGCAGCTGGAGCCAGCTCAGCTCAGATCTTATCAGCCGCATTCTTCAAGGTCTGCCGCTCACAGAAGAGAACTTCGGGTGTTCTCAAACTGGCGACCTTCAGATCTTATCTTCGGGCAAATAGCAGCTTTTACCCTCTCGACTAGACTTCCTGCCCTAGACCTTACAGCTCATGTCTTACAGAACACAATGGGCTTACTTCTGAGTAAAATAAATAACACATAGCATCTGATCTGCTAACACCTCTAGGAATTATCTGATCTTTCCATCATCCATGTTTTCATTGGAGATTCTGCAGGACCCACCAAAAATCAGATTTTGACCCATAGTTTGAACAATGCTGAGAAGTTATTGAGAACCATGTAATTAAAATAAACAAAGAAGAAGAAGAAAAGTCCATCGTGGGCTATAGGCAACCTCCTTACATTAGCAGTAGGCTACTTCAGAGTACCAGGTGCAGGGAGTGGCATCAAGATGCAAGCGTCTTGTGTCTCGTGCATCCCTGGGGCACCTGGTGGGCTGCTGTGAGATACAGGAAGCTGGACTAGATGGGCCTTTGGCCTGATCCAGCAGGGATGTTCTTATGTTCTTAAGAGCACAGAAGGGCATATATGACCTCTCACACAGCCAGAAGAGTGTATTACTTAGTGAAATTAATGAGCACAACAGACTCACAACAGATCAGGGTGTTGCATTTTGCTGGCTTAGTAGTTGTGGTGCCCTATCCTGATTACCGGTGCAGCAGTTCACAGAACAAGGCTACTACTAGGTTGTTGCTCTGGGAGGCTGGAGAACATGTTGGTGGCCTTGCTGCTGGACAACTTAAATTGGAATATTTATCTATCTATCCCCATTTTGAGTTTGCCCAATCTCCGTGGCTCGGGGCTGCTTGGAGAGAGAATCTTTCAACTGAAATCAGATTAAAAGGGATCCGAATGTGACTGTCATGACCATGTGTCATATGTAATTGCTTCTCAAGCACTATTTATGATGAGGGTTTCCCCTAACATAACCAACTGGTTTACATTTTTATATGTGCTCACTATAGCCTCATGTCTAGCTGAAAGCAAGCTTTTTGTCTCGATAGCTCTGGCAGAAGTCTTTCCAAATTCCCGAGCATGGAAAATGTTCCTAAGCAAAAATAAAAAATAAAAAAAAATGTCCAAGCTTTGAGAATCAGATGGGTGAATACATAGATGCTGATTGGGTCCATTCTCATCAGATGATGTTCTTTACTGATTCACAATCAATTTTAAACCTGCTTGAATACTATTTTTTTTAAAAAAAATACATGTTTCTATGACAAAGCTGCATGACGCTTGGTGTAGTCAGTGGGAGTTGCACACCAAAATCCAAATCATCACTCCAAAGTTGTTGATGATGCATTACTTCTCGTTATTTCTGTTAGAGAAACGCTTTTCTACTGTGCAAGGTTATATACTTTGGGATCACAGAGTAATTGTACCCCCAGAGCATATCAGTTCAAATTAGACGCAGGGCATTGTGGCATATGTCATATGAATTCCCTGTACTGGTCAAATGCTATCTAATGATGACCTGAGTTGGCTCAGGTTTCTGTTCTGCAAAAACTGCAAACTGTGATCCTCATCATAATTTATAATTAATGGGCAGCGAAGACTTTACATTTGCAGCTGGAGACATAATCATATTTTTACATTAGGATCAGGGAGGGCTTCACCAGCTTCACTGCAATAGATGTGCCACTTCAATTAGCTTTCAGAGTGTCCTGCTATGTCACATTTGCAAAGACCCACATAAATTAATGCTGCTACACTTCCTAAAGGTTCACAGCCTTCACTTATGATCTACTGTTTACTGCTGCAAACCCAGATCCTTTGCTTTCTCACTGTGGCTCAACAGAGTCAGTGAGAACGCAGAGACATTTGCAAGTCAGTCCTTAGTGGAGCCAAAAACAAATTATATCTTTAGTATACCCTATACAATAATGTGTATCTTTCATATGGTGTCGGTGGCATGCTGTAAATCCAGAAGGTTTGCGATCCCCTTCATAAAATATGGTGCTATCTGGTGTTACTGTATGTAGTCTCCACATCAGTTCTGGGGTACCCCTGACCTGTGTGTCTGTCTTTGGGTAAGTGCCAGGATGGCATGGAACCCAGGCCAGGCAGAAGGCCTCTTGACCAAAGCTGAGACTAGCAGGTCTCAAACAAGATGCAAAAGGATGTTTTGCCTATTCCAGGCCCCATAATTTATCTAGAGTTTTTCAATCAGTTTCTCCTAATGTGTCACTCCTCATGTTGTAATTATCTCAGGGCGCAGTCCTAACCTGGAGTTAGGCCGGCACAGTTAGGCTAGCAAAGTTTGGCTGGCAAAAGGGCCACGGCAAAGCACGTTTAGACCACTCTTGGAGTCAGGGAGAATGGCGCATCTCTGTGTGCTGGCCTCTCTGACTCCGAGGATGGTCCAAACATGCTTTACGGTGGCCTTTGCGCTGGCCAAACTCTGCTGGCCTAACTGTGCCAGCCTAACTACAGGTTAGGATTGTACTCTCAAGTACCACCAATACCCAAGATACCTGGGGGCGGGATCTCACTTCTGAGTTTGCATTGGCCCTGCTGCGTCAAGGACAGGCACAGGTAACCTGCCCAAGTGCTGGCCAAGTTCGGCCATCACATGGGATGCTCTGGAGGGGGGGGAGGCGCAAGGGGAGTAGAATGGAGCCGTAGGAGGGTGGAGGGAGGGTGTTCGACCCCAGGATCTCCAAAATTGTTCATCCTTATCTGGAGTGTTTGAGGATGCCTGTTGTACTACATCATCCACTAACATCCCATCTCTATACCAGCCCTGGCACCTAGGAAGGTCCACCATTCTGAGATGGAAAAGAGCTATTAAGGCCAAGTAGGAATCAAGACCAAATAGGAAGGAGTTTTCATTTCACACATTTGTGCAATTAGGGACAAAATGATATTGTCATACATCACTATATCCAAGCCAGGAAAGAACTGATGGTAGCATTTTGCACACATGGAGATTGTTGTCCCTTGCACATGCTGTATTTGCAGAGATGTTCAAGAAAGAAATGTATCACTGGGGTGGGACTGGCATTTGCAATTCAAAGAAGCTTTCATTCCTCTAATACCAGATGACTGTGTTCCTCTGTGAACTGGTTGATAGAAATAGAGATAATTAGCTTACTGCCCAATTCTAACCTGTGTCGGAGCAGGCAGTCCGGCAGTCCAGTCCAGTCTTTTTGGAATGCTCAGTATTAGATCTTTACAAAAACAGGAGAGGAAAAGACATAGTTGAAGATCAGGAGAAGGCAGTGACCTTTAGCATTCCATCATGGCTGAATGAGCAGCATTTTATATGCTTTAATTTCATTTTAGATGTTCTTGGGGTTTCCCCTCTGTTAGGCCAAGTGTAAAGTTGTTGGTGCACACAACCACCGCCTTGCTTGAACACAAATGAATAGGGAACTGGTCCCCAAAGAGTTCAGAAATTGATCTGCATTTGGGTTGCTGTTACAGTACATAAGCAATAGTACAGTACAGTACAAAAAAGCATAAAGGTTTTTGAAGAAAAAAACTTCAGTACACCCTATACCAGTATCTTTAGTACACCCTATACAATAATGTGTATCTTTTGTACGGTGTTAGTGGCATGCTGTAAATCCTTGTCCAGAAGGTTTGCAATCCCCTTCATAAAATATGGTGCTATCTGGTGTTACTATATGTAGTCTCCTCATCAGTTCTGGGATAGCACTGACATGTATCTCTGGACCTGGGTAAGTGCCAGGATGGCACATGGAACCCAGGCCAGGCAGAAGTCCTCTTGACCAAAGCTGAGACTAGCAGGTCTCAAACAAGATGCAAAAGGAAAAAGTGAAAACTTAAATCAGACATTTCTTCAGGCATGCTTCAATAAGAATTGCTTGTATCAGTGGTTCAACTTTTTAGCACCAGGACCCACTTTTTAGAAGGACAATCTTTCCAGGTCCCACCAGAAGTGATGTCATGGCAGGAAGTGCTGTCATTGTGACACCAAGTGGGGTGGCAGGGGTGTAACAGGGCAGGGAGAAGGGCACAACAGGGTGGAGGGAGGGTGGGGAGTGGGTGGGCCCTTTGATGGGCCAGCCCAGGGAGGGGGCGGAGGCAGGATTCAGTACTTGCACCAGATCCTAACCTCCATCCCCAGCTCAGGCGGCCCCAATTTGGGTGCTCGGAGGTACACTGTCGATTTCAGTGGCACAGCTCCAAGTAGCCCCACTTGAGCCATTGTGCATTACCCGGGGGGAAGGGGAATTCTTTTCCCTTTCCCAGAGTAGCATGGAAGCAGGTCCATGCCCCAGGCTGGATATGGGTCAGGCATGTTGGCCTGCCTATTCCAGCAAGGGGTTTGGATTGTGCTGCTCAATGGCACAACTTCATCCCAGCCATATGGTTGTTGTCTTTTTCAACCTTCACTAGGAATCTTCCTGTGCTCTTAGCATCAAGCTCACATATACTGTTGAGACTGATTCCTACCTGCATTTTGCTTTTCACAAGCAGAAAAATGTCCACCAATTATTCTAATGTATGCACTGTGTATATAAAAGATACTGTCTAAACAAACAATATTCACAGTTGGTTCCCTGACATGCCTTTGAATGTCAGCTTACAAGTTTGCCTGCAATCTCGTTGTGTATGTATAACGCCTTCAGATAAAATGTACACTGTTCATATGTGAGAATTCAGATGCACATTTCAAAAGAATGCAAACAAGCGATAGTGCAATGTATCCATCATTACCTTCCGTTCATGTATCTATTTCAATAATATTGTGACATGCTTCCTTTTTTAGCCAGCAAGAAGCTTTCAATAAGTAGCTTACTATAAATTGAGTGTCAGAAAAAAGCAGCATGCCCTTCCCTACCTCATGGGCACAGAGCCCACATGCCTACGATTCTACATGCACGGAGGCTTTCACTGGGGTGTGTCCTCCCCTCCCCTCTACAGGCTCTCAGCCAAGTGTCCTGCCAGGTACAATACTTTGGGTTGTATGTATCCTACTGTTTTCTTCCATGAACAGGCAGCACTTCCATGCACACAAAACAGGGATGGTTTTTACCAGTCCCCATTTCCTCCGCAGCAACATATATGCGTGCAATAATGTTGCATTCAAAAACATACATGCATGCCCCTGCAGACACAGGAGCCAATTTTTGTGGAGTGCAGAGGGCAGAAAGTAAAGAGAATCTGTCACCCTCTTGCATGAAGAGGGCTTTGTAAGCTGATGAAGCATAGTGACATGCAGCATGACCTTTGACTTGTCTACCCAGAAGTAAGTGCCATTGAGTTCAATGGAGATTACTCTCAGATAAATGGGTATAGGATTGCAGCCTAATGGCCCAGTCCTATGGGCCATTTGCAGTAGCAGTTCTATAGATCCACTGTCAGACCTAGCTCTGCAATGGCACAAGTGAAGTGTTGCACCACCACTGCACACATCACTGATCCTGGCAGAAATTACCAGCAACCCTATGCGCCCACCAGAATTGCCCAGATGCTCCACTGAGTCAGGTATGGTAGTGGAGAGCACAGTTCTTGGGCAGTTCAGTGGAAGTTCAGGGCAGGGAGCGGGGCAGGGAATGGGCTGGAATGGATGGACATCAATGGCAAAAGTGCATGCTGGATCTTATCCCTGATTTTCCACCCCCCCCCCCCCCACCCCCCACCTCTCCTTGGACATGTAAGCAAAAGAAGGCCTATGGCTCTTCTTGGACGGTCAAGGAGATCCACAGGCAATCAGGCAGCCTAGCAGAAGGTAAGTAATACATTTTTTTCTTACCTCTTGCTTGGCCATTCAATTGAGAGTAGAATTTTGCTTGCTTGATCCTTGCTCTTCAGCTAGAGTGGGTAGGGGAGAGTAACCTCCTCCCCAGCCATTAACATTACCACACATCACTGCTCCAAACACTGTCAAATGTGAAATCCCCATGTAGCATCATGCACATAGTCCCTTGCAATTGTTTCTGGTTTGGCCCCATGGATATTATTTATACTTACAACACATACTGCACAGTGTTTGTATTTTAATTCTATTCCACCTTGCTTCCATCATTGAACTCTCAAGCAATGACCAGACCTAAACCTATATAGCTTGAGCAAAGTGGTATACCTTGTGCCTAGAGACCCTCCCCCGTGGCTTGATCAGCACAGTATGTTCAGGAGTCCCTCGTCTCACTGATTCAGGTCAGAGCACTTCAGGGGAGGTGCTAAGAAAGGTAAGATGACAACAGTACTGCTTTTGTCAACAGACAATATTGAAATGTGTGCAGAAACGAAAGCTCCATTTCTTTGAAGAGCATATCTAAATGCTACGTAGACTAACATGATTTCAGCTTATGGTTTTGGAAAAGTCATAAAGTCTGCATCAGCAGTTTGCAGTGTTCAATACAGCATTAAGAGAGCCAACAATTTGCTTAAATATGCCTGACACAGATGATATAGTGCTTAAAGGCCAATAGAGTGGCTTTATATTCAGTGAAAGCTCTGAAATGTAAATCAAGCTGCATTTTGTTATCATCTACTTTAGCTGCAGTGGCAAAGTCAAAATTCCAAATTGCAAAATCCCTTTTTGCCTAAAAAGGGGGAAAGGAAGACTGTAACTTCATAATAGCTGCATTGTTGAACAACATGATTTAATAATAGATGGAATGCAGAATGAAAGTGGATAACGAATCATAATGAGATGACACAACTGCTCTCGGAGGATAGCTTTAGAGGTATATTGCCCCAATCAAGGTTAATTCTATTCCATGGCAGGTAGAGGCCAAATCTTCAAATGGTGTAAATCTGGGTTTATTATCCATACATAAAAGTGCTAACTTCTGCATCAAATGGTGATGGCCTCTAATGCATACATTATGTGATTCACTTGATGTGTTAGAATTTGTTTCTAGGAAGTCAGCTTTAGCTAACGCAAAGCATCTGGTCCACTCTATTGTCCAAATACTTGATTCCACGTTTGTGGAATCGTAAGCTCTGGGTAGAATTTGAGGTTATACAAAATCAGACCACTAGTTTCCCTAAATTATGGCACAATCATATCCTAGACCAATATTGGTTGCTGCACCAACCTAGGGTGTTGCACAAGCACTCTGTGACACCTGGAAAGTAAGCTGTGCCAGCGGAAAGGCCTGCACCATCCCACTCGTGTGGATCCAGAGGGCATAAGAACCTAAGAAGATCAGGCCAAGGCCCAACTAGTCCAGCCTCCTGTATCTCACAGTGGCCCACCAGATGCCTCAGGGAGCAGACAAGACAACAAGATGCCTGCATCCTGCTGCCACTCCCCTGCAGCTGGCACTCTGAAGTAGCCTACTACTAATGTAAGGAGATTGCACCACCCATCATGGCCTATATGACATTTCCCATCATGACATTTCCTCTAGAAATCTGTCCAATCCCCAGGCATGCCTGATGGAGCAGATACGCACTCTCCAGGCAGTGCAGGGGCTGGCGGGGCAATGGGGAGGGGATGTAAGAGAGCACAGGTTGGCAGTGTCAGGGCAAATTGGGCCCAGGAGGGTGTGATCAGCAGGGATGGCACATACCAAATTCTATTCGCTCTCCTGGGCTTGAATGCCCAACATGGGGCTTCTCAGACTTGAACTAGTCATTTGGCAAGCACAGATCCAAATAGCCCCATTGAGCGGGCTGGGGGGGGGGGGGGGTTGCAGGGGGTAAGGGGACAAAATTCCCTTTATCTCTGCAGCCTGTTGCTTGCCAGCACTGGTACAACGTGGCCCCACTGCACCAGCACTGGGATGTTAGTGTTGCTTACCATTCAGAAGCCTACATAGGTGTAGATGCCCAGGACTGAACATGGGGACCTTCTGCATGCTCTACCATTGAGCTACAGCCCTTCCTGTCTGTCAGCTGTGAACTGACTTAGAACAAAGGAAGATTAGCTCGTGATGCTAGCTAGCTGGTTTACCTAGCAATGTGGTTCTGCTGCAGAAAAATATGACTGGCCCAGAACAGTGGCGTATCTAGAGGGGGATCACAGCACTACGTTTTTCAAGTAGCCGCACCCCCTCCTCCTCTGAGCCATTCATATCCAACAAAGCCTCCATTTTGCTCTAGCTCCGAAGAGGATGAGGAGTGGCTGCTTGCAAAATACAGCTGTGCGGTGACCCCCTCTATGTACGCTTCTGGCCCAGAATCACCCATGCAGCTTTGCATAGTAGTAATTATGTAAGCACCAAGCCATAAAGCACCAAGCTCCAGCAAAGGAGAAGCTTCCTGTGGGGAAGAAGTGAGCTCAAGGAAGATGTCTCTGAGAGGCATATGTCCTCCCGAAATCTCCCCATCCTTTCCTAAGTCTCCTCTGCCGAATGCGTACCCTCCATCTTTGAAGATGTCAGAAGGCTTGGCCTGGCTTCTCACCTTCTTGCCATCAGTGCTAAAACTGCCCATCCTCATAGTGCTCCCTGGATTGGCTCACAGCCAATGGGCAATGTCATCATTGGATGCTCTCTAGCTATGGTAGTATGGACAGGGAGACAGAGGTGGGCCAGTGGGGTTCCATATTACAATGATGAGTATTTATTATTAAATAAAAACAGAAAATCAGAATGAATCATTCTAGAGGAGGATACCCAGGACAGCAGAGTAGCTAAAAGGAGCTCAAGCTAAGTATTTATGGTGCATGTAAACTATAATGCATGTAAACCATATGGTGCGTGTAAACAACTTGCTATGTAAACAGCTCCTCCCCCTCACCACTGTAGCCATTCCCCCGTATTCTTCAGTATATACCGGTGATGGTGAACCTTTTGGGCTTGGCATGTCAAAACTTAGGAAAATGCTTAACTTAACTCTGCCAGTGTGTCAACCCCCCCTACCAAACAAAAGAGAAACAAATTTTTATATTCATTTATTTAAACAAACAATACAGTCCAATCATGTGTGGTGCTATGTATTACATAAAGAAATATCAAATAGTTACAAAAATTAAAAATGAGTAAAATTAAAAATGAGTAAAAATGAGTAAAATGTATTTTGCATACAGTTTTTGTCATGTATTGGTGAATGCCGGTGTCACCCCAAACATTGTGGTGTGTCACCTTTGACACATGTGTCATAGGTTTGCCATAACTGGTATATTTTTATATACTTAGCATTTTGATACCCCTCTGGCTACACTACTGCCACAGGAAACCCTGAGCTGGATTTGTGACCACCTTTGCCATGGTCCCAATCCAAATTGGGGCCTCAGAGCTGCAATCAAGCGTGAAGACCAACACACCCACATAGTGGTTCACCCCAATCATCACGAATAGTTTGACTCTAAATTGCTTTCTTCTTCAGTACAACTACAGAAGTGCCAACAGATTCACACCTTGGGTGTTTTTTGGGGCTGCCTTCCTTTTTGCCAGGTCTCCCATCCAAATGAGTCTTTGCCTGTTTTAGTCCGTCTCTGTATTTGGCTGTCCCAATGTCCTAGTTTTAAAAACTGTAAAGCTGTTTCTGTTACTCATTTTCAATGACCTTTCTGCGCTTGCCAATAAAAAAAATGACTTTGATAGCATGCAGTAAATGGAGACACGTTGCAAGCAGTAAAAACGTGTGCCGGGGTTGATATTATGTATGGAAGAAGGAACATTGCAGAGGAAGAAGGTTCCTTCTTGCAATGTTCCTCTACATTGCAGAGGAAGAAGGGTCAGTACTGGAGGGACAAATTTAGGGAAGGGAGTAAATCTTAATGGTATTACTGGAATCAAGGACAGGAACGTGGTAGCACTGCGGGTTAAACCGCTAAGCTGAACTTGTTGACCGGAAGGTTGGCAGTTCAAGATCACACAACAGAGTGAGCTCCCGTTGCTTGTCCCAGCTCCTGCCAACCTAGCAGTTCAAAAGCATGTAAAAATGCAAGTAGATAAATAGGTACCACTTTGGTGGGAAGGTATCAGTGTTCCGTGTGCCTTGGCATATAGTCATGCCGGCCACATGACCACAGAAACTTGTCCTCGGACAAAATGCCAGCTCTTCGGCTTTGAAACGGAGATGAGCACCGCCCCCTACAGTCGGTCACGACTAGACCATTCGGTCGTGGGGAAACCTTTACCTTTAATCAAGGTAGCCTATGCCACTTGAAACTATGGCTAATGTGCTGCACCCCCCAGGTTCCACCACCCTCTGGCCAGCATGCCTGCATGCATACCAGCCCCTTCAGCACCAATCAGTGCATGTGTGTGTGCATGAACATGCTAAAGCTGCTGCTCCCCCACCGCCCACTAAGCCACAGAGATAATTGCAGCTGATGGATACTGGTGGTAGTGCAAAGGAGAACTCTTCTCCATCTTCTGTTTCTGTTTAGGAAACAGGCAGATGATGGAGTGCTGATGAATGCAGATGCACTTAGAAGGGAACCCTGCAGTTCTTGTGCCTAAAGGTGTATGAAAAGCTGGCACCAATTCTAAGAAATACTGTGTTTTTGCAAACAACTGTCATACTTGCCACTATCATCTCTTGATTAGTTTGGAGACCGCTCCCAAAAGCTTTAGAACAAAGAATATAAAAAAACATTTTTTTTCTGGCTCTTATCTATTCAGAGCCTAGCATTTCTGAATATTATACACAGGGGCAGGCCTAGCGGGGGATCGTCATCCACCCGGCCCAGAATGGAGCCTCTGCTGGATCCACCACTGATTATACCTTACTGCAACTTTGCAAATCCTTCTCTGCTCCTGGCTAAGGAAATCCTTCTCCAAGTCACAACTATTCCTTTTAGAGGAAATGTGCTGTGTGACTGTGCTGATGTATCCCATTTGTGGTACAACATATTTTGAAAACATCATCATCTCAAAAACTCCATGCAAGGGGAAAGCCAACACAACTTGCACATACAGAGGAAGACTGCCATACAACTATTGGCAGACAGTCAATCCCCCAATTTTTTTTTCAAAAGCAATCCCCAGTGCTTTTGAGAGCATTGCAGTCTTGTGAGTACTTACCAATGCACCTGCCTACACATTGGGTTGGCTCAAAGCTAGCCTAAGTCCTGAAAGATCAAACGTTAGGAAATCAGAAATGCCTTTGTCATTAATGCCAGAAGTAATTACTTATATCCCATGAATGGAGGGTACTGTCAAGAATGCAACCTGACATCACAGATTTCACAAGCATCAATTCTTGGTCTTTGACCTGAAATCAAGTCAAGCTTTTGCACACATAACATTCCAACTGAACGTTTGCAAAAGCTGAAGCCTTTGTGAACCATCAATTCAATCACTTGCAAAGGCTTGTATATACCCATAACAGGTCAAATCTTTCTGAGTATCACTTGCAGAGCTTTGTGCAAGTTCAAACTTTTGTGAGCACATTCACGCTCACTGGATTCGACTCATAAATATTCAAGCACAGGAGGTCAGTATTTTGAATGTTCTGATTGAGTATAACTGGCTGAATGCTTAGAACATTTTTGGAATCTGTAGGACGGCATCATTGGAGAAGAAGGGCTCACATTAGACTTTAGCTAATATAGAACCATTTTCCCAGCATCTCTACTCACCTGAAACAATGGGCTGAGGGTGAAATGAAAGGACAAGTCCAAAAGTCCCTGCTAACTGGGCGAGAGCAGTGATGTCATCTGTCAGCGCCAACAACCGGAACGCACGGTTGAGTGGCAGCTCCCTGCCCCCGTGCAGAGCCCGGCCACGCCTCCCTGTGCCTGGAATAGCTCCTATCAGAGCGAATCAAGCGCAGGGGAGGGCGGGCAGGCAAAAAAGCGCACGGCATCTGCCGTGCAATGGCACCCCGTCGCAGCCTGTCCTCGGAACAAGCGGTACGGCATTCCGGACCGTCCTGCCCAGATGACATCGCTGGGCGAGAGGCACTTTTTCAAGTGGTGTTCCTCTTATATTTAGCAGGGGGAAAGTAACAAAGGATTGGGCTGTAAATTAGGAGATTATAGTTTGTGTTAATTGGTTCCTTAATATGAACTCTTGGCTTCTCAATCACATAAAGGAAGCCTCCTCACATTCAGTATTTTTACTGGCAAACACTAATGTACGAATATTGCTGTGTATGGAGGGGCAATGTGTGAGAGTCAGCCCTGTTTCTCCCTCATTCATTAAAGCATGTGGGAAGAGCAGGGGGAAGAACTTCTGGTTAGGGCTATATACATCAACATTCACGTTGGCGCTTCCGTGCTTGAAGCCATGCCAACATCATATTACGATCAGGGCCGGCCTTAAGCCAATGTGACCAATGTCGTCATATTGGGCCCTGCACGTTGGGGGCCCCCGCACCAACACAGTGAGTCGGTCACCTGCTGTTGCAGGCTATCAGAGCAGCTTTAACTTGAGCCCTCCCACCCTGACCCTGCCTCCAAACAGTCCAAAATGGGCTTCCTGGAAGCAGTTGGTTGTGATGTCATAACCAGGTGCCATGCTTTGTGCACAGCACCCCAAGCACTCTTCTGGTGAGTGGGGGCCCCTGCAGGGAGGGGGGCCACGTGAATGCCTCGCATGGGGCCCTGCTGCTCCAAGAGCCGGCCCTGATTACGATACCTACAAAGATCTATTCTGGAAGAAAAACAGCCTGACTCTGGACTTCGGAAAAGCAAGAGAGTCTGATGGTGTTTCCAAGGTTTTGTCATTTGGTTGCCTTTCTGAGGAATCGCAGCCCACTTTTATGCCAGCCTATTGCAACCCTTCCTGCATCGGCAAGCATATCAAAGTCCCCCAGCTTGGTCTTAGGAAGGTCTGTGTGTGCAACAGTTTGTGTTTTCATTTTCAGAGGGCCCTGTTTCAAAGGCTTAGGGTTGGCAACAACTCTCCACAGGGATACATAGAAGAAATTAATCTACAATAATCCCATACACGCGTAATCTACAAGTACACTTTTTTTTTAAACCAAAGCCAGATATTCCAGCTTATCTTTTCAACCTATTCACTTTTGATTTTAACTTTTCTTCTGGTCAAATCACTGCAAATTCATTTCCCTCCCACATGCGGGTCTCCCCTAATTAGTCACAAGGCTTCCCATGTGTTCTCTTGCCACTGCATATCTGGGCTGATCTGTTCAGGCCTTGTGCTACATGCCCTCCTTTCTCTCCTACGTCATGTGCGGAGCAATCCTTTCCCTTCTGTGTCAACATGTCCAGTAATCCGCCTGTGCACATACCAGTTTGCCCTTACAGAATGATCCCTGTCACCTCAACCTCAGGCACATGATCACGTGGGGATGAGATTACATGATTAAGATGTATTTTCAGTCTTCTTGTTGCCGGTTGTAAAACCATTCAAGCTTCCTCCCTCCTCCGCCCCCCCCCCCCGTCCTTTGTAGCATTGCATCAGCTAACTCCATGTTTATGCAACCTTGCCTCATTCTTTCATTTAACCAGCAATTACTTTTAAATAAACTTCTGATGACCACATGCCTTTATTTTGCTGGTGTATTTCCAGGAGTTGCTAATAATGATTCTATTTCATTTTTACTCTAAGAATCATATTATATTTGTCAAGCAGTGTGTCTTACATTTTATTTACACAAAGGGAGGGGACAATCACAATCAGACTGACAAGCTGCTAAGTTTAAAATGCCATAGTTCATTGAGGAACATGACTTTAAGGCAGCCACATACACACAATCAGGACAAAGAGTAGTCTAGGGTACACAAACCAAGCCTTTAAATTCCAATCTTTGTGTAAAGATTAATTTCTGGTTAATTGGCCATAACTTGTGATAGAATACATATATTCCTAAGTGGGGTTTTCCATTGCATTCTGCATTCAATTACCTTTTCAGTGATATATATCATGATGCCACTAGTTTAGCCACTAGTGTCAAGCTCAGCTTGTTGCCCCCCTTAAGCTTGTTGCCTAGTGCAATTGCCCCCCTGCACATCCTTAGCTATGCCACTTGGGGGAGCAACCAGTAGGGAGAGTTATCTTTTCAGTTCCTAGTTTAAAGGTTTGTGATTTGCTCTCTCCTGACTAGACTTCTCATTAGCCTTTTCTAAGCTGTTGTTGTTATCTTCCTGCCCAAGACGCCTGACCGGTTGTTTCTCTTGATCTTATTGTGCAGCATGTATGCATATAAAGTGTTTTGTGTAACTCAGCTCTGTTGCAAATGAGTTGTTTTTTTCCACCACTCTGCTAACCATAGTAAAGATCATAAGAGGTTTGTGTACATGATGCACTTTGAACACTGTGAAATGAACATAAGAACATAAGAAGATCCCCACTGGATCAGGCTAAAGGCCCATCTCGTCCAACTTCCTGCATCTCGCAACGGCCCACCAGAAGCCTCAGGGAATACACAAGACACATGCATGCCTAGCTGGAACACGTTCTGACTGTGCCTGGGGTGGGGTGGTGACGAAACACATCATCGCGCCCTCCACACGGCTTTGCCATGCCACCTGCTTCTGGAATCACTCCATTTTGGAGCATAAGAGAAGGAGGGGTGGGTGGGAGAGTCCACTTACATGTCGCTTTCTTCCCCAGCAGGCCCAGCTCAAAAGCACAACACCGTGTCGCATGGGCGCAATGCTTCTTGTAAAGTGCTGTGCTGATGTATAGTGGCTGTTTGTAGGAATGGGCACTGTTATATTATGGTTGTGTGTCTGAGGGATTGACTCTCTCTCTCTCTCTCTCTCTCTCTCTCTCTCTCTCTCTCTCTCTCTCTCTCTCTCTCT